>SKCR01039995.1:0-97600 GCA_019454045.1 Zanthoxylum bungeanum
TCTATAATAAAGAAATCAAGAGTGAATTATAGAGAGCTTAACATTTATACTGTTCATTCATTTTCTGGTTAAAATTCCAACCTGTTCATGTTATTTTGTTGATCATTTTGTATTTATTTATTTAAATTAATTTTCAGCTAATTGAATTTTTTATTTTTTATTTTTTATTTTAATGGCATTTCGTTTCATTGATCAATTTTTATAGCTACAAATTAAGAGTAATTTACTACGTACCCCTCACTTTGCCTACTATTTTTACGTAAACTAACCTCCGCTTCATACATTGACTCGCTCTCCCTCTCCTTTTGCATGCATGTGATCTTACCTTTTTTCTCGATCTTCAAAAATTGAGTCCCCTAGGGTTACCATTATTTCTAAATTTTACCCACATTATTAAACTTTTCACCCCACCACCCCCGGCCATCATTACAATTACCCCCCCAACCAAAATACCAATGATCACTTCATCAACAACCAAGTTTTAATCTCCCTCTCCAAGGCTTCGATGCTTTTCATTTACATATATATTTACATAGCCGTAAGTGGGTATGTATTATATAATAAATACATAAATGTCTCGGATTTTGATGATGAAATGCAGAAACCTAGCAGTAATATTGCATCTGGGATAGGCGTTGGCCACGTCATTATCATTAGCTTTTGCACTTCTTGCAATTACAGGTTTCTCCTAATTTTTATTTGTTTGTTTTATTTTTCTTTTTTTCCAAGAAAGTTCATTAAGTGGAGATATTTGAGTTTAATATGTCATTTGATTTAATTAGTTGTGTGTTACGTATGGTGTTTTGTTTAAATTGAATCCAAGTTGTTGGAATTGAAAAGGAAAAACAACTAAGGAGAAAATTTTGAAAGGACTTTGTTTCTTCTAATTAAAATTAGGTTAACTTATTATTATTATTTTTAATTATTATTACACGTGTCTCATGAATAAATTTTTTTATATATTTCCCTTCTCGCAGCAATTGTTGTTGGGATTTTGGAAACTTAATATTGTCTTTTTATTTTTCTTTTTTAAATGTTCACTTTTTGTCAATCTAACAAACTTCTAATATTCAATGCCGTGTAATTTTTTACTAATTTTTTCAATTTTAATTGCGAGCGAGATTTGACCTTAAAATATTTTTTACCATCTCAACTCTAACAATTTTATCCATTCCTTGATCTCGGCTTTTGTTATAATTTTGGAATTTAAAAGGGAAAAAAAACTAGGAAAATTTTCAAAGGATTTAGTTTCTTCTAATCAAATTTGGGTCAACTTATTAAAATTTTTAATTATTATTACACGCGTTTCAAAAATAAATTATTTATAAATGTTCTCACAGCAAGATGATGTTAGGATTTTGGAAACTTAGTATTATCGACTTCTTTTTTTAAAAAAAATTAAATAAATGTTCACTTTTGGTCAAATCCTAACAAACTTCTAATGTTCAATGCATTGCCGTGTAATTTTGTACTAAACTTTTGAATTTAACTTGCAGGAGAAATTTGACCTTAACATATTTTGTACAATACTACCATCTCAACTCTAACATTTTTATTAATTAAATATTCATTGCTTGATCTCGGCTTTTGTAATAGTTTATGGGTACATTGATATGTAAATCAGTCATATTTTTTGAATTTTTAGGATTTTTTTCCTCAATATGTTTTCACATTTTAACGCGCAAATATAATACCAGTTAATATTGTCGAACTATAATACAATGTTAAATAATATCCTACATTTTAAATCATGCAGAAATCCGCACTTATACTAATGAACTATTATTTCTTCGAGTTGTTATATAATTTATTTTTTACAATATTCATTTTTACATTAAACAGTGATACTTTTTTTGCAGGGGACAAGCAATTGCAACAAATAATATGCTAGAAGAAGCATTTCCAGGAATCATTGTAATTCTAACAAACCACCCTCCTCCACTTCTAAAACGTTTGGTGGGAAAATTGATACCAATTTTACAAGTAGGAGTAATTGGAATGATAATGGGAGGTGAGCCAATTTTTTCAAAATTGGGATATATGACACCACCTCCTTGGTACTATACCTTCAGAGCAAACAGATATGGAACTGTTATTAGCACTTGGCTTTTCGGAAACTACCTTCAATCCTATCTCAAGAACTCTGGTGCTTTTGAAGTTTTTTACAATGGCGAATTGGTAAAAATTTCTTTTCCAAGTTTCGATTCTCTATCTTAATTAAATAGAGTCCGTTTGGGATTGATGTGCTTTCAAAGTTGAACTGAATCACAATAAAAAAAAATGTGAATTTTTTTTTTATGTTTGCTTCTCATTATAATGTTATTTTTTTTAATTCAGATTTTCTCTAAGCTGATGGAAGAGAGGTTTCCAGGTGAATTCGAGTTAAGGGAGCTTGTCAGTAGGAAACTTTATAATGTAAGAAGTAATAAAGAGAAAATGAACTAAATAGTCATTCTCAAGCTGGCTTGATCTAAGGTTATTTTGTCATTCTCATACATTTTACAAAGGCGCCAACCAACAAGGTTCATTGTTTGAATATTTCCCATCATTTGTGAAAGTTTCTGCTCGGTGATTTGAAAAGCTGCCTCCTCCTCAAAAGGTCCACGCTTTGTAAGTCAGCCTTCTCTCAGTATCCAGACTCAAATTCTATATTTTAAACGTTTACATACTCATATAGTGGCAAGTTATGAAAGTTAATTAGCATTATCATAGCATACGAACGTGCGCTCGCGCTAACTCGGGACTCGGGAAATAAATAGCACGAGATATAAAAATATGATATTTTATTAATAACGTGATCATTACATTACATCATTGTAGAAGCAACATCTAAGGGCGAGATGGTTCACGACTAATGCTTCTAGATCACCGAAACCCCATTGGCCACCCCAAGGCTCACCTAGACTTCCCCCTAAAGAGCTTTTAAAGATATTGCACAAGTTTCACCAGTATACACCCCTAGCGCTTGAGTGGTCACACCCCCTCTAAAATCTAAATTACAAGGAGTTTTTGGGAACTCTTTCAGGGAATCAATAAACCATAATATAAGTGACTTTAGGCTTAAATTGCATCCCTGGATGAGCTCATCTTGATAGTTTTCTACCCCATTAAACAAAGTTTGAACTTTTGTAAGTCACTCCGCCTTTAGGTGCAGCTCGTTACATTGTCCTATCACGTGGGCCTATATTTTCCATATAGCCGATACATAACAAACACGATGATTATCGCATTCCATAAGGGTATGACCCATTTCAGGTTCGCTCCCCCACTTTTACTTTGACCTATTCCAAGCAATTGCGCTTTCATTGGCATTCCCACTCACGAGAGTCCACAAAACTCGTTATCGTAGCCTTACTAAGGCTTTGCTTATCAAGACATTTCCAAACTACTCACACGGACTATCGAGTTCATACCTGGTTCTTGTCATTGCCTCACATAAGAGGGCTTGTGTATCTCAAATTTCCCATAAAGTCATGTCATCCAACTGCCATGGAAGAAGGGTTTCACGCACTTTTGAACCATTCAAAACCTTAATCCACCTTACATCGGGCTTTCATGAACAAGTACATCCATGCCAACATTACTTCGACACCCTTGTTATACTTCCCACACATTCCAAGCATCCCACACACCTTCATGGTGCATTAACCGATTACTTATCTCTAGTAGACTAGTTTTAAATCCATTTCAGGGTTTCTCCCGAACATTTTGGCTACACCAGAACCAACGGCATATGTAAACAGCACTTCCCGTGTGCTCATACATTATCCATCACCATTCCATAACATTAGAGGCTTTAATCTTTCCCACGCGTGCCATCGCGCCATCTAGCGTTAACTTTTCCTATAGTGTGACATCGTGCCATTCTTGAGTCGTTGCGCTATCGAAGCTTCACACTATCCCTATAACTTTAACTTCCCATATATAACATCCATTCAAATTTGTAGACATTTCCCATGCCCAAACTAGAGCTTTAATACCGTCACGGGCTGACTTTTTCTATAGCAGAAAATCAGGCTCGTGAGGCACTTATCAAGGTCCACGCCTTGTAAGTCAGCCTTTCCATAGCACCCAAACTCAAATTTCATATTTTAAATGTCTACATACTCATATAGCTGCAAATTATGGAATTTAATTAGCATTATCATATCATACGAACTTGGGCCCGCACTGACTCAGGACCCGGGAAATAAATAGCACAACCGGATATAAAAATATGGTATTTTATTAATAACGTGATCATTATATTACATCATTGTACTAGCAACATATAAGGGTGAGAGAGTTCACGACTAATGGCCATTGATCACCGAATCCCTTGGTCACCCGGCTTACCTAGGCTTCCCCCTAAAGAGCTTTTAAAGGCATTGTATAAGTTTCAGTAATATACACACCTATCACTTGAGTGGTCACACCCCCTTTTAAAATATAAATTACAAGGAGTTTCTGGGAACTCATTCAGAGAGTCAATAAACCATAACATAAGTGACTTTGGGTTTAAATTGCATCTTAGGACGAGCTCATCTTGATGGCTTTCTACAACACCTCACTTTTACGGAAAAGTGCACGGTTAGGCCAAAAGTGGGCACGCTGCAAGAATCTCCCGGTAAACTTCAAAATCAGACTCAACAACATAAATTTTCGCAGTACATGTGACCATGAGCTTCACTCGTGACCCCGACCCAACTTAATCTGGCGCCTCAGAACATTAGCGCCTTCACAATGCAGTAAAACTAGGCTAACGACAAGCGCACATGCTTCGAAATCTCATGGAAAACTTCAAAATAGGACCTCACGGAAAATATCTCCCAATATATGTACCCATGAGAGTTACTTTTGACTTCGATTGAGCTTGATCTGGTGTACCGAAATATGAACTCCTTTAAAAATCGACAGAACGTGCTAGCGGGTAGCGACAAATGTGGTTTTGCCTCAAATGTGCAAAAGTAACTTGTGGCACCTCTCCAATATTTGTGAAAAATGTATGTAATCACAAAAAATTGATTTGAATATTACTAGTCTTAAACCGGGGCCGTGACACCAAGCAACCATCACACGCAAAATAGACAGAGGTTGTGGCAATCCAAGACATAAAACCAAACAAAAGTTCATCAAAATCTAATGAAATGGTAATAATTATTTAGAATGCTTGCTAGGATCTTACCGTGTTTGTCTCCTGGAAAGGATTGAAACCAGACAATCTGTCCTCATCAGGTACAAAAACTTTCTTAAAGAGAATGTCTCTATTCCGGAGCATCCGAATACCAATTTTATTAACAATTTTGGCAGCCGTTAGTCCTGGAGCATCATTCTTTGCTATGAAACTGAAAACACATAAGACATATTGAATCACTTGGATATTTTGTTAAAATTTCTCAACAAGATAATTTTTTTCATTGATCTCATTGTCAAGCTAAAAGGCCTATAACATTTTAACATAAACTTTTACTTACTTGGTTGTGGCATATCTCACTGATCATGATTTTACTACCGCACGCAAGCACACATATCGTTCAAGTAATATAGTGACACAAATATCGTGGATTTATTGTTCTCTTATTAATATTAAAACTAACATACTTAATTAAAACTAAACAAGTGGTTCAGAGAGAGATTAAACTAATTTAATTAACTGAAAAGTAACTAAAGAACTAATAAACAATTTTTAGAAGAAGACCTTATATGATAGAAGAACTTAGGGTTGTAACTTCATCCAAGAACGCAAACAACATGTTCATGTACTTTTCATTCAATTGAGTTGTTGTTATGAATTATTAACCTAAAACGCTAAATTATCTACAAGCCTCTATCGAGGCCAGGTAGAAATTTTTTTTTTGATTAAACTAATTAACTATATGTCTATATTGACTAACTTTAACCAAATCTATTAAGATTAGCTACACATGCACTACAAATGTATGTCTTTCCTGCAAGGAAATATATTCAACAGAATCAAATCATGCGCTATTATTCCCACGGCTAACCTAAATTTCATTTGTCGAGTTCCTAATGATGTATCTTGAATATTCTATTACTGGACAGATAATAAAAACATACATTCAAATATAGAAAATAATAAATAATTCAAATACAATTCCAAAAGAATAAAAATATGAAAATTTAATAAATAATGAGCTTAAGATCTATTACTATCCTAAACTAATGGTTTGTCTACTAGAGATGATGGAAAATGTGAAATATGTATATAAGCTAATATGACTAAGAAATCATTTCCAAGTAATGAAAGAATAACAGAATTGCTAGAATTTGTGCATTCTGATATTTGTGGATTAAATGGTCATTTAACTAAAGGTGATAATATATATTTTATTACATTCATTGATAATCATTATAGTGTAGCGACCGATATTTACCAATCCTATTAAATTAGAATAATGATGGTCCGGATAAATTTTTCTTTCCGAACTTGAGAAAATTAATTAATTGAAGCATGAAATTAAATTTAATGGACCGATTGGCCTTACATGGGACCGGATTTAGTGGGCCTATAAATGTCGTATTAACTTGGGCCAAGCACCTAGACCCAATTGGAGGCAAAAAATCCTTAAATTCAATACTGTGATATTTGGGCTTAAAAAAATTAAAAATTAATTAAATGATTCAAAACCCAAACAATGCATAGCCGGCCCGGCCCGGCCCACTCTTGCATGACTAGCTTCTCCGTAAATCTTGAGAAGTGAAAAAGGAACGTGAATGATGAAAGCTAAAAAAAAAAGGCCTCACCTGATGGAGAAAATCTGTTTCCCCCCTAAGTGAGAAGAGAAAAGAAGCTTGAACTTGAAGAAACAAATAAAATCAAGCATCAAAGAAATTGAAATTATAGTAAAAAACACTTGGACTAGAAATTAGGGCTTAGGGCAAAAGAGATATACCATCTTCAATTCTTCCACCCAATGGATGCTCGAATCCTGTTAGCTTCAGCTATTTCTTTTTCTGGGTGGTCTGTATATGTACCATCATCTTTCTTTTGCTTTTTCTTCTTTGGTTCTGCCCTGATGCCATCATCATCATCTTGTTCATCATCTGCTAAAATACTTTTTCTAGGTTCCAGAGCACCAACAGTTACAAGATTCCATCTTGTCTTAATACGAGGTAATGCAATGTCACATGAATATTCTTTCGTCAAAAGTTCATCAATCACCTCATCCACATGAGTCAAAGAAAATCTCCCATCTCCTAATTTTTGCTTCAATTTCCTGTAATCATTATACAAAGGCTCAAGGTATCTATAAATATCAATATCAGTCCCCGTAAGCCGCAAGTAATAAGCACCCAGAATACGCACGTATTTATAATCTTCGTTTCTTATGAATTCAACAACTATATCTTTCTCAAGC
Organism: Zanthoxylum bungeanum; assembly: GCA_019454045.1. Lineage (NCBI taxonomy): Eukaryota > Viridiplantae > Streptophyta > Magnoliopsida > Sapindales > Rutaceae > Zanthoxylum > Zanthoxylum bungeanum. Next base: position 7,359 of record SKCR01039995.1, read on the forward strand.
TGGATGTGGAGCATTTTCAAGAGGAGACACATAAACGGCGTCGGTTTACTGTTTCCGCCGATGTGGTCAAGTTCTATGGCTTTGTCGACTAATTTCTCCGCCGTCAATCTGAAACATTGTTCTTTCCAATATGAGTTTTGGAAAATCTTCCACTGCATGCTCTTCTCCACTAGATTTTGTGGGTTTGTTCCTCGTATGCTCTTCGCTGTTGGGTCTGTACGGTTCGACATCTCTTTCTGGAAAATCAATTATCGATTCCAATATTCAAGAAAACAACAGACTTGAAGAAGAAGAAGAAGTTGTGGGGAAATCTTTATAAGAAGTTTGACTGTTTAGATTGATTATTTAGGGGACCAAACCACATTAGCTTAAATGATAAAACAAAAGGAAATATCTATCGAGCAATTCCAAATTAACCAGAGAATTAAAGTGATTTTATCATGATTATTGAGTTAAATGTAACTTAAATTATTTAAAATTTAATGTTTAGATTTATGGAAGGAGATGGAATGGAGTGGAATGGGATGAAATATGGAATGTAACGAAAAATGGTATTGAGTCATTGAACATGAACTATCCAAATCGAGGGTTGAGGATGAAACATAATTTAAAAAAATAACATTTTATGTGAAGATAAATTTAACCATTGAAAAAATAATATTAAAATATTTATCTTTTTTACTTTTAAAATATAAAAGGGCACAATTTTCTTTAAAATATATTTAATTACATCTCATTCCATTATTATTTATTTACCAAATAATATTTTAATATATTACATCGTAAACCTCTCATTTTTTTTTCCAAACAAGTTTTTGGCATGTTATTTTTCATTTCATTTCATTTTATTGAGTTACATTTTATTATAAATCATCATCTCCATCAATACAGACATAACCTTAAGTTCCTGTACTTTATTTATTTATTTATTGTTGCTACTGTTATTATTGCTAAAATGTTGAGATTGGAACTCAGGAAGATTTTTGAAGAAGAGTGATTTTGTACTGATTATTGATTATGTAGTTAAACCACAAGCACCCGAAAAAGCGCCAGCTGCTAGTGGATCGAATTTTTTGTTGGTTCCCCATCCGGTATCCAGTGCCACATTGGGCCTGATTAATCCGGATTCGGACCTAGAGCTGTATGATATGATCATCCCAATGATTGTGACTCTAGCGAGACTCGAACTGGGGATCATACCCAGTCGAGCCTCCTAGGATTGAGCCAGCTACCACTCAACCAACCGCTCGTGAGTCTAATTAAAATCAGCTTCTTGGCATTAAGGGATTTGCCCAATTAACTGTGAGTCTAATTAAAATCATAAATATATTTCAAAACAATTTCTCAAATCAATCCTACTTGCATTAACTTTCAGGAGTTCTTTTTGGGACTAATATATGTTCGAACTACTTAACTTTGAAAACATAAGTGAATAACCAGCTAGAAGAAAGAGGGACAGCATTGAGTTCCTAAAACACAAAAGAAATATGGCGATATTTGATAGATGTTACGGATTTAATTAGATTGATCCTTAGTATGGAAATCTATTAAGTGATAACTTTTGAATTTAGAGAAATCTGCCATTAATAAGATTTTCCTAATCTTCATTTCCCGAAAGGAAGAGCATAAAGTTCTTTTTCCCTTTTTCTTTTTAGGAGGGACCATAAGATTACCGCTCACACAACTCCTTATATTTGACAATTATTTATTTCATTTCAAAAAGGCTGTGGATTATAAAACGAGAAAATAATACCTAAATCCTAAACTAGAGGTGGCTATCGGTCCGGTTCGATTCTGAACCGGAATCAAACCGGCCGGTTCCCGATTCCACAAGTGTGGAACCAGAACCAAACATGATAATTTCGGTTCAGTTCCGATTCCACACTTATGTGGAACCGGAACCGAACCTAGTGTGGAATCGGAACTGAACCGAACAATTCCGGTTTGGTTCCGATTTTCTTAAAAATTTTAATAATGATTTTTTTTAAAAAAAATAAACGGTTCCAGCGGTGCGATTTCGGTTCAGTCAGGGGGAACCCTAACCGAACCGAAATATTATGTTTCCGGTTCAGGAACCGGAACCGAACCAAACAGTTTCGGTTTGTGTCACGACCCCCTCCCTTGGGCGGGCCCAACCCTAGAAAGAAGTCTGCGATCAACTTCAGCTCGAGCAATCTATATGTCAAACCCACTATTTGATTTCACACAATAATACATCATAAATTACAAATACATGGAATATACATCAAAAACATGGTTTACAATACGTCTTCATAATATACCAGTGACGACTCAAATGTCTGGACCAACCCGAAAATACAAATGTGGCACGTGGATCCAAATCTGGTACTGCTCCTGCTGTGCTCGCGAACTACCTGGAATGTTTGGGGGAAGAGGGGAGTGAGCTTAAAAAGCTCAACAAGTAAGCACTCATTCTCTCAACATGACCTCACCAACAAAATATGGTTATATATATATGTAGATATAATATAATATATGAAAATAGCATATATTATAATATCATCTCATACAATCATCCCACAACAATACAAACATCCATCAAACATGGTTGCTAATCCGGGTTTTGTATAATAGAGGATTGAAACCAATGAGAGAGTACCTCATCACAACTCCCAAGGTTTCCAACCATATCAACTCGCAAAATGTGAGTGAAATATAACCAATGGGGGAGTCCCCGTATACCCCCAAATCAAAAACCAATGAGAGAGTACCTCATCACAACTCCCAAGGTTTTGATCATCTCATACCATCTGATGTATCATCACATCATCTCAAATTCGACCACTATTATACAAAACCCGGCTGCATAACACAACAACACACATCATCCAATACAATCACATCTCGCATCCAATCCATCAATCTCATCTCAACAATCATGATTTCATATTTATCATGCTTTTAATATCTCAATATAATATCTCACAAATATATATAAATATATATATAACAAAATATATATATATATAATTATACCAATATATTTATATATATATACCGACTCTCACAACAACCATCAATCATCAAACAATTATGTTAAGAGAATCACCACATAGTGTACTTACCTCTATCCACGCAAAAACCCTTATATATCTATCTCCTCGCTAAGAATCTGAAAAATATAAAATTACGATAAGGTCCCTCAATTATCCAAAATTACGATGTAACCCCTAAACTTTTCTAATATGCCCAAATAGTCCTACAATTCTTAAATATTACTATTTAACCCCTAAAAGCCAAAATTTACAATTATGTCCAAAACTTTCCAATTCTATCATTTACACCCCCAAAACGATAATAATCACATACCGAGCTCCAACGATCTCCAAACCTCTCAAAGAAAGATCCAATGGTCAGCAACATCTCAAGGATCACAGCGACGAACGGCTTCGGAACTTGCTGATACGCTTAACGAGACAAGCGGGCCCCACAACGAAAATCGGGCCTCACAACTAAAAAGCGGGCCCTACAACCAGAAACTTTCAACGGTGAATATATATATACCAAAATGCTCGTATAATCGAGAGCAACAATCTGAAAGTTCGGATCGTCGATCCAACGGTCAGATCTCAACTTTCAGTACAAATCCCGAATTACCAATAGATATAAAACAGAAAACAACCCAAACGATGTCGGATCAGAAAGTGACCACTGGCATTGGAAAGATATCATCCTGAAAAGTGTTCACTCGCCGGAGGTGGCCGTCAGAAGTGATCGGAGGTGGCCGGAAAATACAGAAAAGTGGCCGACATCTCGTCCTCTTAAGGTGGCGCGTGGAGGCGCGTCCGGAGGTTTCTCGGTGGCGGTCCGGTGGCTTTAGATTCGTCTCGTCGAGGTGATGCTCCAGATGTGGTCACTTGCCGGAAATAGAGATCGGACGACGTCGGAATGCTCATTTCTCTCTGAACCTCCATTTTCTTTCTCTACTAGACATTCCTCTCTTCAAGTCTCGGTTTCTCTCTCTAAAACTCCCTAAAATTATTCTCAAAACTCTCTGTAATTTCTCAAGGAACCATCGCTCTCTCATCTATAGATTACCACTTCAAAACTTCATGTATGGACATGAAAAACAATATACCCAAAGCCATTTCTTGCGAATCTTCAACTCTCTCTCTACTCTCATGAGCTTATTCCTCCGTATCCCTCAAGATTTTTACTGGTTGGTCAAGGCTATGAAAGATCTGCTACTGATTACAAAGTCTGCTACAAAGAGTTAGGTTCTTGCATCTCAATTGAAAGCAAATGAATAGCATCATCAATAATACGTACATCTTATCAAGATGGAGTAAAAGAAATGGTGACAACTAGCTTTTGTTTGATTAAAAGAAAATGAAACATGATTTGATGATAATGGTGGTGGGGTATGATGTATTTAATAATAGTGTAATAAGATGTGATATGTTAACAATAATGCAAATAATTAATCTAAAAAAAAGTGAAATGTCACATAATCTACCCTCCTTACAAAAATTTCGTCCCCGAAATTTCTCAATCCTCAAACAGCTCTGGGTATTTCTCTCTCAAATCTCATTCCACTTCCCAAGTTGCCTCTTGAATGTGATGATTAGTCCACAAGATATTTACAAGGGGAATCTGTCTGAATCTCAACTCTTGGACTTTTCGTTCTACAATCTTCACAGGCTGATCTTCATATGTCAAGCTCTCGCTCAACCCCAACGGTTAACTTTCTAAAATGTGACAAGAGTCTGGTACAAACTTCTTTAGAACGAAACACTTTATGAATCCTTTCAAATCTGATGGCATTGCCGAATGATATGCCACTATATCCACTCTTTCTAAAATCTCAAAAGAACCAATACAGCTCGGCAAAAACTTTCTCTTCCAGTCAAATCTCAGTCCTCCATTCTAATAATAAAACTTTCAAAATACTAAATATCCAACTTGGAACTCAAGGTTTTAACCCCCAATATTAACAAAACTCTTCTATCGATTCTACTCAACCAACAGTCTCGCTCGGATCAACCTGATCCTCAGATGTCATGTCTACCAAGTTTGAGCCAAGAATCTGTCCATCTCCAACCTCGCCCCAACAAACAAAAGTCTTAAATCGCCTCTCTCGTAAAGCCTTAAATGGAGTCATGACGATTCTAGTCAAAAAGCTATACTTATAAGCAAACTCGATCAAATGCAAATGTCCACTCCAACTTCCATTTATGTCACAACACACAACCTCAACAAATCTTCTAACATCTAATAGTCCGCTCTGACTGACCGTCAGTCTGAAGATGAAATGAGGTGCTCGTAGAAATCTTTGATCCTATAGTCTTCAAGAAATTCTATCAAAAATGAAAGGTAAATCCGACAACTCTATCTAATACAATCGTTATGGTACACATGTAACCGCACAATCTGCGCCACATACAGTTATGCTAATCTCTCTGGTCCCCACGTAACTTGAATCGCTAGAAAATTAGCAGACCTATACAATCGATGCCCTACTACACACATTGCATCATAACCATACCGCGTCCTTGACAGCCGTACCACAAAATCCATCACGATATTTTCCCATGGCCACTCAGGTCTTGTTGAAGACTGGAGTAATCCAACTGGTTGTTGATGCTCTCCTATATCCTACTGACAAACTAAACACCGAGATATAAACACTTAAATCTCTCTCTTCATTCCCAACCTCTAATAAGTCTTCTTTAGATTTTGATACATCTTAGTGCTCTCAAATTTCATATAATAATGATTATCGTGTGTCTCATCCAAGATCTCCCACTTGAGTTTTCTAGTATATGGTATCACGACTTTATCACCAAATAGTTATGCATCCTCTGAACTCAATCTGAAAGTAGTAGTCTCATTCATTCCAATATCGGCTCTCCATTTTCCACATTAGTCATTTCGCTCTTTGCTATGTCAAGTCTATCTAATGATGTTGGTCGAACCTGCATATGGAGAAGAATACCTCCACTATCGAACAATCCAAAAGTCAAACATACCAATGTCATCTCCTCGAACATCCTCTGTCTAACTCTCAAAATTTAACTCACATTCTTCATACCGTGTATCAATAACTATATTGACATTTCTAAGATGATAATCAATAGTACAATCATAGTCACTTAGAAACTCTATTCAACGTATCTACCTCCAAAATTTAAATATTTCTGAGTGGAAAAAAAAATATTTCAAACTCTAACGATCATTATACATCTCACACTCACCATCATATGAATAATGCCTCCAATTATTATCATTATTCTAACCTGTACCACAACTGATGAACCTGTTATCCTGTCTCCAAAGGAAAAGGCTCCACCAAGAGGTCCTACTCAAACAACATCTGTAAAGAGCTTTTGGAAGTTTACGCATAATCCACTATCTTAAGATTCTCACTACTGAAAAGAGGATTTGCAGGTCCCTCACATTACAACTCGTCCACTTAAGGTGGCGCGTGGAGGCGCGTCCGGAGGTTTCTCGGTGGCGGTCCGGTGGCTTTAGATTCGTCTCGTCGAGGTGATGCTCCAGATGTGGTCACTTGCCGGAAATAGAGATCGGACGACGTCGGAATGCTCATTTCTCTCTGAACCTCCATTTTCTCTCTCTACTAGACATTCCTCTCTTCAAGTCTCGGTTTCTCTCTCTAAAACTCCCTAAAATTATTCTCAAAACTCTCTGTAATTTCTCAAGGAACCATCGCTCTCTCATCTATAGATTACCACTTCAAAACTTCATGTATGGACATGAAAAACAATATACCCAAAGCCATTTCTTGCAAATCTTCAACTCTCTCTCTACTCTCATGAGCTTATTCCTCCGTATCCCTCAAGATTTTTACTGGTTGGTCAAGGCTATGAAAGATCTGCTACTGATTACAAAGTCTGCTACAAAGAGTTAGGTTCTTGCATCTCAATTGAAAGCAAACGAATAACATCATCAATAATACGTACAGTTTATCAAGATGGAGTAAAAGAAATGGTGACAACTAGCTTTTGTTTGATTAAAAGAAAATGAAACATGATTTGATGATAATGGTGGTGAGGTATGATGTATTTAATAATAATGTAATAAGATGTGATATGTTAACAATAATGCAAATAATTAATCTAAAAAAAAGTGAAATGTCACAGTTTGGTTCCGATTCCATTCTGTTTTTTTTTTTTAAAAAAAATTAATAGTGATTTAAAAAAAAAAATTAAACGGTTCCACCATAGAACCGTTGAAACCGATTGGTTCAAGCGGTTCGATTTCGGTTCGTTCAGGGGGAACCCTAACCGAACCGAAATATTATGGTTCCAGTTCCGGAATCGGTTGGAACCGAAACTTTCTGATTCCAACCGGTTCGATTCCGGTTCGGAACCGGAACCTTGGCCGGGACTATCCTAAACATACCCTGAGAATAAGAACAAAATTAAATGTACATTGTCACTTTTTTAATATTTAACTTTGTTGATGGTGATTTTAGGGCCCGAGAAGATTTGAAATATGAAGAAAAGTATTAAGAGGATTTCACCTGCCAAGATGAGAGCCCAAAGTCTTTGCTAAGTAAAGGGCTCAAACCCAAGATCCAGAGGTGTCTGACCCGACTAGTAGATCAGAATCAACTGCATTTGAAGACCGACCTGAGGATTCCGGTTTTGGCCTTGAAGCACGATGAAGAGAGTTTGGGATGAACCAACAGAGGCTCGGTCATGTAAATCCACAGAGTGTGATCGTTGGAAGATACAAGTTAGAAGAAAATCATAACAGTTCAGAGTGTCATCGAGGGAAACTATTTCTCTATTAGATTAATCAACTAAGTAAAATATTATATATCAATACTTCTTGTAGTAAAATGTAAAGTATCAGTAGTAGAATTTTTTGTATAAAGATATAATAGTAAAATACTGCAACTCAATATTTTTTATACCCGCCCACTTATTATTATTTCTTAATTTGTGAAGTAGTAAAATGATAATAACCCATAAATTTAATATCAATTTTTAATTTTTAAATTTGACTATAAAATTCACCTAAATATACCTTCATAAAAATAATATTTTTATTGTGTTTTAACTAAATAATCACATTAAATTCATATATAAACCTATAAATAGATGTTTTGAATCACACTTGATCAATTGAACAAAACAACCAATCATTTGCTCATAAAAAAACCAAGTAGGCCATCTTTCCAATTTAAAAGCAAAAATAAACAACCACCATTCATTTGCTCATGATGAAAATAATCAAAGGAAGCGAGCAACTGATTACTACTCTATGCCTTTCTTCTTACATGACATGTTGTTTATGCATAAGAATTGTCTATGCCTTTCTTCTTAAATTCCATTTAAACGGATTCTGCCTTGAAAGAACATAAGAATTGTTGTTTAAAAGAGAGACCTGAAATAGCTAGGAATGGAATAGAATGTCGGAAAACATGCCTCATCTTCTTCATCAAGCTTCGTAGCTCCCCGCGCCCTCGCGTCAAATCTCCTAGCAGCAGCATAAGTTAGACCCAGTAAACTAATTCAAACTTTTCTTACTTCTTAAGTTATCCTTGAATGATGCAAATTTTTTCTTGCACTGATTTACTGTCTTTCCAGGAACAGCAGTTGCAAACACGCTCCCAGCGCTGACTGGTTTCTTTTGGGAAGGTTTTTAGAGCCTGAACCAGTGCTCTTTCTTGTACAGAAGACCACACATCTTGATCTGAACTTGAAGAAACCCCGTTAGCAGCAGCTATGTCAGCAAGTTTGGATTAGTTGAACTCAAAGACTCTTCCGAGGTATCCGTCTTTGCACCAGTGTTTTGAGGTACTTCCTCCCTAGTTGTTAGGGGAGATACAATGGACTGTGCAGGTTTCCTCTTCGCAAGAAAAGAATCAAAAGCTTTGGCATCATCGGGCTTCTGAAGGAGGACCGTTTTGGTAGCCTTCAGAATTTCTTCCACAGATCTTCCTATACCAATATACTCAGAAATAACCTCCCACCTCCTTGATGTTCCTTTGGGGTATTTCTGCATTCCTTTTCTCAAGAGATCAATCTCTTCCTTGCTCCAAGGTTTCTCCTTTTTCTCGAAACTTGTTAATGATGTACTTCCGTTAGTCTCCACAGAACCATTCTGTAGTACATTCTTCTTCTCGTCCAGTTTCTTGGCCTCAGATTCATCAGCTCGTCCAAGTGCATTCCTGATATGTTTTGCTTGTTCTAGTCCGTCACTTTTTTCCATCTTATTACACAAATTTCTCAACTGCTCCATATCAAATGACATACACAGACTTTCCACATCCTCCATGGAGACATGAAGCAAATGCTGGGATGTAACAGATGCTGAAAGTGTTCGAAGACGAGTCCTCTCTTTTCGCAGGAGTTTCTTCTCTTTTTCCTTTACCTTCTTCAGTTGTAATGCAGCTTCAGAAGTTCGTTTCTCCTCCTCTTCTTTCTGGCGTCTCATCTCTTCAGCAGCCCTGGAAGCTTCTTCCTCCTGTAACTTCTTTGCCAGATATTTAGCCTCCTTTTTCTTCTGCTTCTCAGCTTTCTCTGCTTCTTTTCTCTTCCGTATTCTTGGGTCTCTTTTATAGGCATTGTCAACAAGGGTCCGTATTCGTGCATATTCTTCCTTCCTAGCCTTTTCTGAAAATTTTGCATTCTGCATCTCCATCCATCTCTTATGATCTCGAGACACAGCTTGTTGCCGCCAGCTTTTAAAGCTGTACCAGAAATTGTAAAAACTATCAACTTCCTTTAAAGGAGTATTCTCATCACCTAGTGACGGCACTTGTTTGGTAACAGACCACTTTCCATTCCTCATAAACACTGGACCACTTGTAAAAGTTTGTGGTAATCAGCTCCACTGCCATCACTTAACTCTTGCATCATCTACATCATCATCTCTTCTCTTTCATCTAAAAATCTATCATCACATTCAATTCTAAACATCTATCATCAGTGGCATCATCAAACTCATTGTGGAATCATAAATTATCTTCACAGGGTCATTCTCATATGCTTCTTGGACAGCCTTAAAGTGGCTTTCTATTTCATCCTTCTTTGCTTGCTTCGCAGCTTCAGTTTCCTCGGTAAGAAGAAGCGCAGCCTGCTTGTCAGGATGACACTTCAAGGCCGTCAGACGGTAAGATTTTTTAATCTGATCTTCAGTGGCAAGATATCTTAAATGGCCTAATCCCAACAATGCATAATAATCTTGTTGATTGATTCCTTCACTGGATTTCTTCTTACCTTTGCTGCTGTACGACTCGTATGATGGAAAATGCATCTGTTCCTTATCATTCGACACTTTCTTCTGCTCATCATCTTCCTCAAAACCAAGGAGTTTAAGAGCAGCAGCATGAAAAGAATGACCGGCGGGTTCATATTTTGAAGCCTTCACAGGAAGGCAATTTGAAGAAAAATAAATTGGCTGTCCATCAACAAGCAGCTCTTGTGAATAGGAAATTAGTTGATAACTTGCATGAACTACCATGATGCTTAGAAACGACTAAACTAATCAATACCCTCTAAATATGTATGAACCAAAAGCTCTTCCAATCTGCAATTATTCCAAACTTTAATCAGCAACACACGTCAAATTAATACAAAAAATGTCAAAACATGACAGCTTTAAAGACGATGATTTTTTTTTTTTTTTTATATAATATAAAATCAATTACCGATTCCAATATTCAAGAAAACAACAGAATTGAAGAAGGAGAAGTTGTTGTGGGGAAATCTTTATAAGAAGTTTGATTGTTTAGATTGATTATTTAGGGGACCAAACCACATTAGCTGCTTCAAATACTAGAGTTATCCTTCCACAAGGAGGAATTAAAACTAAATGAGGAAATCCTAATCCTAATTTAACTTAAATTGCAATCTTAAATTAGCGATATTGATAGATGTTACGGATTTAATTGAATTGATCCTTAATATAGAACATATTAAGTGATAATTTTCAAATTCTGAGAAATCTGCAATTAATAGAATTTTCCTAATCTTCATGTCCCGAAAGGAAGAACATGAAGTTATTTTTCCCTTTTCTTTTTCTCAGGGACTATAAGATTACTGCTCACACAACCGCTTGTATTTGACAACTATTTATTTCATTTCACAAAGGCTGTGGATTATAAAAGGCAACAATGAGTGAATTTGTTTGATTGTGGGAATCGTACAAACGATAAGAGACAAATAAACATAAAGTCAGGGTTTAACATGATTCGACGAAAAGTTACTCAAACTTACTAATTTATCTCCGTGCTAAAATTTAAAGGAAAAAAAAACTAAATATAAGGTTCCTTAAATATAACTACGTGTTATATAAGTGCTGTATAAAAATTACTTCATCTTTCATCTTTACTGACTTCTAATTGTAGTTTGACTTGAGAAGACAAAACAATGTTTGTGTTAAAACATAATTTTAATTGCTTAATTAATAATGATAAATTATGATTACTAATTATGATTTATTTCAAAATTGAATTTTATGAAAGTAAAAAAAATTTAGTTACATGACATTGTTAATATTTAATGCATTAGAAAATAAATTTCACGACGTGTGAATCTTCATCAGCTGCAAGCTCTCCTCCAGACTTGATCAGTCGTGCTGAGTCCTCCTTTGCGGGCTTTGTAACCTTCAGTTCCTAGCTGCTCGATCCTTCCTCGTCTGCCCTCGACTGCTACGTCTTGGAGTCAGCAAGCAAAAGTAAAACTTGTTGAAGAAGCTGGCAAAACAAAACTTGTTGAAGAAGCTGGCAACACGTTTTGGCAACTATAAAAGGAGCACCATAATTTTGTGAAAATCATCCCAAAGAGAGTGTAAAACACAGAGAGAAAGAGTGAAATTTTTTGTATTAAGTTTCAAGTTGTAAACTTTGTATCTATTCTTGTAGTAATAGAAAAGCAATTCGGTTTTTCCTCAAATCTTCTCTAAAGTGATCGGTGAATCACAACAAGTGGTATCAGAGCTTCGGTTGTTTTTTGGGATCATAAAACCGAGTAACAGAGCTTCCGATCGGAAAATCGATTCCGACGAAAGTTGTCAAAAATTAATTTTGAGGATACCATCAACTAGTTCACGGAGAGACGAGCACGGTGGTATTTTCCGGCGACCGATCCGACGTCCAGATTGGCCGCACGCGCCGCCAGTCGCACCACGCGCTGCACGCGCTGATCGAAGGTTGAAGACGATTACGTGGCCGCCACATCAGCTCACAGTCAGCGCCACGTCAGCGCACAGTCAGCGCCTCGTCAGCGTACATTCAGCAGCCACGTCAGCCGCCACGTGTCTGCCACGTTAGCAAAACCGGTCCCCACTTGCCACGTAGCACTGCCACGTCAGCGCCACGTCAGCAGCCTGGTAAATTTCATTTAGCCCCCTGAAGTTTTGAAATTTACAGTTTTGCCCCATAACTTTTAGGAATTTACAAATCAGCCCATGTGTCGGATTTAGACCAACGAAGTGTCTATTCCACCATTTTCGACCGTTTCGGACGCAACGGTGACCTCGGATTTGTGAAATTCAGCCCCGATTTTAAGCTATTTTCATTTTAAACTTTAAAACTTAAAATGGAAATTGAAGATTCTCATTCTGGTGCAATGATTAAACTGGCTGCAACTAATTACTCCCTCTGGAGACCTCGGATGATAGATTTTTTGCATTGTAAAGATCTGTTTGATGTCATCGAGTTGAAGGTAGTGAAACCAGAGTCTGTTAAGGAGTATGACTGGAATAAACTCAACAACAGAACTTTGGGTCAGATTAGGCAGTGGATCGGTCACAGTGTCTTCCACCATGTAGCATTGGACACAAATGCTTATGAAATGTGGAGGAAATTGGAAGACATGTTCCAGGCCAAAATAGCTCAGAATAAAGCCTTAATCATGAGGCGTTTGGTGAACCTGAAGTTACGGAGTGGAACTTCCGTTGCAGAACACACCAACGAGTTCCAAAGCCTGGTGAACCAATTGTCTGCAGTAGACATGCAACTGGCAGATGAAGTTCAAGCCCTCTTGCTACTCAGTTCTATTCCTGATAGCTGGGAGACTCTGGTGGTTACTCTCAGCAACTCAACTCTAGGAGGCAAACTTACCATGCCTATGGTAAAGGATGCTCTGTCAAATGAAGAAGCCAGAAGAAAAGACGTGGGCTCAGATCAAACAGAAGCCCTTGTCTCGGAGCAGCGAGGAAGACAACAGGAGAAACATCAAGGTGGGAGGAGAGGCAGAAGCAAAAGTAGGGGCAGATCCATCAAAGGACGGGAAAAAGACATACAAGTGCTTCCACTGTGGCATAGAAGGCCACTTGAAGAAAAATTACCGGAAACTGCAACGGGAGCAGGGACAAGGCAATAACCAGCCGAAGAAGAATGATGCGGAGACACTAGTAGTTACCACTGTAGATGTAGCTATATGCTCCGGCCAGGAAGAAGCATGCCTTCACACCGCAACTCAGGATGTCGAGTGGGTGGTAGATACTGCAGCATCCTACCACGTCACTCCTCACATGGATTTCTTCACAACATACAAAGCAGGAGACTTTGGAGCAGTGAAGATGGGGAATACCAGTTCTTCTCAGATAGTAGGAATTTGTGAAATACAGTTGCGGACAAATGCAGGGTATACAATAACCCTGAAGGAGGTCAGACATGTTCCAGAACTTCGGCTCAACTTACTCTCGGGGGTAGCCCTTGACAAACAGGGCTATGCTAGCCACTTCAGCAACGACACTTGGAGGATGATAAAAGGTGCAATGGTCATCGCCCGATGACATATCTGTGGAACCTTATACAAGACTCATGTGAAGATTTGTGCAGAAAGCCTAAATGTAGCTGAACCAGAGGCTTCTCAGAATCTGTGGCACCAGAGACTCGGTCACATGAGTGAAAGGGGTTGTCTACCTTGACAAAGAAGGATCTAATCACTGTCTCCAAAAATGCTGCTCTGGATCCTTGCAATCACTGTCTATTCGGTAAGCAACACAGAGTCTCTTTCAATTTCTCTTCTACAAAGAAATCAGAGTTACTCAGTCTGGTGTACTCTGATGTATGTGGTCCCTTGAAGGTAATCTCACTAGGCGGTAACAAAAATATTTTCTGACTTTTATTGACGATGCTTCTCGGAAAGTATGGGTGTATTTTCTGAAAACAAAGGATCAGGTCCTGGACTATTTCAAACTGTTCCATGCCATGGTCGAGCGTGAAACAGGGAAGAAACTGAAGTGCCTTCGCACAGACAATGGAGGCGAATACACTTCCAGGGAGTTCGATGCCTACTGCGGAATCCACGGCATTCGACACGAGAGGACTGTTCCACGCACCCCACAACACAATGGTGTCGCTGAAAGGATGAACCGCACCATTATGGAGAAAGTCAGAAGCATGATCAGTATGGCTAAGCTGCCAAAGCCATTCTGGGGAGAAGCTGTTCGTGCCGCCTGCTACCTGATCAACAGATCACCATCTGTACCGTTGAACTTTGAGATTCCGGAGAAAGTGTGGTCTGGTAAGAATCCCTCATATTCTCACCTCAGAATATTCGGATGTTTAGCATTTGCACATGTATCCAAGGAGCTCAGACAGAAGCTCGATGCAAGGACTACTCCATGCATCTTCATAGGCTATGGAGACGAGGAATTTGGATACAGGCTATGGGACCCGAAGGAAATGAAGGTCATCAGAAGCAGAGATGTAGTGTTTCTTGAAGACCAGACAATAGAAGACATTGAAAAGCCCAATATGTCTTCTAAAACCAGTGCCGACAATACCGATGCAAATCCAGACACAACCACAACACCAATGGCCACAGATGATGATGGGGTGCAAGACATACCAGAAGCAGAACCAGAGGAGGAAGGAGGTGTTGAGCAGGGGGAGCTGCAGCCTGCTCCATCAGAGGCTTCAGGATCATCCACAGATCCGGATGACAACAGACAGCCAGAACCTCCAGTACGAAGATCTGAGCGAGGCCGGATTCCATCAGCCAGATACTCAGGATCAGAATACATTCTGCTTACTGACGAGGGGGAGCCAGAAACCTTCAACGAAGCGGTATCTCATAAAGACAAAGACAAATGGCTGCACGCAATGCAGGATGAGATGGAATCTCTGCAGAAGAACAACACTTATGAGATAGTCAAGCTCCCACATGGAATGAAGGCACTGAAAAACAAATGGGTATTCAAGCTCAAGAAAGATGGCAGCGGGAAAGTGGTGAAACACAAAGCTCGGCTAGTTGTCAATGGATTCCTACAGAAAAAATGAATTGACTTTGATGAGATATTTTCACCAGTGGTAAAAATGGCTTCAATCCGAGTTATCCTAGGATTGGTAGCCAGATTGAACTTGGAGCTTGAACAGATGGATGTCAAAACATCATTTCTTCATGGTGATCTGAATGAAGAAATCTACATGGAGCAGCCAGAAGGATTCAAGGTTTCAGGAAAAGAAAACCTTGTTTGCAAGCTGAAAAAGAGCTTGTACGGGCTCAAGCAAGCACCGAGGCAGTGGTACAAGAAGTTCGACTCATTCATGGTGGGTCAAGGCTACAAAAGAACTGCAGCAGATCAGTGTGTATACATTCAGAGGTTTCCAGATGGAAATTTCGTTGCTCTTCTACTGTATGTAGATGACATGTTGATTGTTGGACAAGAAGCAACGAAGATCAGCCAGCTGAAGAAGGAACTCTCCAAGGCTTTCGACATGAAAGACTTAGGACCAGCTCAACAGATTTTGGGAATGGAGATTGTTCGTGATAGACAGAACAAGAAGTTGTGGCTTTCACAGGAAAGGTATATTGAACGGGTAATCAGAAGGTTTGATATACAGAAAGCCAAACCAGTCAGCGTTCCGCTAGCGCACCATTTCAAACTGAGCAAGAGTTCGTGCCCCTCATCCAAGAAAGAGATAGAGGAAATGTCAGCAATACCATATTCTTCAGCTGTTGGAAGCCTAATGTATGCAATGGTATGTACCAGGCCAGATATTGCACACGCAGTGGGTGTAGTGAGCCGTTTTCTCTCTAACCCTGGAAAACAACACTGGGAGGCAGTCAAATGGATTCTCAGGTACCTCAAGGGTACAACGAAGTTTCGTCTGTGTTACGGGGGAGCTGATCCGATCTTGGAAGGCTATACAGATTCAGATATGGCGGGAGATCTTGATGGTAGGAAATCTACATCAGGATTCATCTACACTTTTGCAGGGGGAGAGTGTAGGCATTGCATTTTCGCATGTGACACCCGATGAAGAGGGGAGTCTTATTTGGAGACAACTACCTTTTGGTCACGATGCCGCGGGAAACGGGATATCGAAAAGGGGGAAATTCAGAATAAGACTCCTCATCGGGTTTCACATGCGAAAATGCATGCCTACAGGGAGTTGTGTCATGGCATTGGTCCAGATTGCAGAGTGTATTGCATTATCCACAACGGAGGCTGAGTACATTGCCATAGCTGAGGCAGGAAAGGAAAGGAAATGTGTGGCTACAACGTTTTCTCCAGAGTTAGGGATAACAGCATATTACAAGATACATTGTGACAGTCAGAGTGCTCTGGACTTGAGCAAAAAACTCAATGTATCACTCCCGGACGAAGCACATTGATATTCGCTATCACTGGATACGCGAGGTGATGGATCAACAACTGCTGAGACTAGTGAAGATCCATACAGATGAGAATCCAACAGACATGTTAACAAAGGTGTTACTTGGGACAAGTTAGAGTTGTGCAGAGACATAGCCGAGATGACAAAACTCTCCACATAGTCAGAGTGGGGAGATTCAGAGAACTACGATTGGCTTGATCTCAATTCAGGGTACGTAGGCAGTCATACAGATGCAGCCAGGGGAGGATCCTTTTGAGGATCCGGTTTGGATGATTGATGGTCGGCTCATATTTTAGGGCAAATCTTCACCGAGGGGGAGATTTGTTGGAGTCAGCAAGCAAAAGTAAAACTTGTTGAAGAAGCTGGCAAAAGCAAAACTTGTTGAAGAAGCTGGCAACACGTTTTGACAACTATAAAAGGAGCACCATAGTTTTGTGAAAATCATCCCAAATATAGTGTAAAACACATAGAGAAAGAGTGATGTTTTTTGTATTAAGTTTCAAGTTGTAAATTTTGTATCTATTCTTGTAGTAATATAAAAGAATTCGGTTTTTCCTCAAATCTTCACCGAGTGGGAGATTTGTTGGAGTCAGCAAGCAAAAGTAAAACTTGTTGAAGAAGCTGGCAAAAGCAAAACTTGTTGAAGAAGCTGGCAACACGTTTTGACAACTATAAAAGGAGCACCATAGTTTTGTGAAAATCATCCCAAATAGAGTGTAAAACACATAGAGAAAGAGTGATGTTTTTTGTATTAAGTTTCAAGTTGTAAATTTTGTATCTATTCTTGTAGTAATATAAAAGAATTCGGTTTTTCCTCAAATCTTCTCTAAAGTGATCGGTGAATCACAACACTACGTCCTAATTAAACACACAAACCATATATCATACTTGCAAATATAAACAACGTTACTTGAAACAATTCCATAGTAAAACTTTTGAGTGTACGCAAAGTTAAATAGTTGAATTTAATTAGACTTTTTAGTGATTTTTTTTTTTATAATCTTAATCTATTGCTTAAAATACAATACTTTAAAAAAATTCTAATCATAATTTATAAATTGAAAAAGTATATAATAAATTATATTATAAAAATACTCAACACAAAACTGAACTCAAATAGTTACCCTTAGCGAGGTGCTCTTGGGTAGGTCTAGGGGTGGACATTATCGGATTCGGATCGGATCGGACCGAATCCGAATCCGATCCGAAATGCCCACGATTGTTTGATTCGATCGGATCGAATCATGTTATCGAACTCGATCCGATCCGATAATTATCGGATCGGATCGGATTGGTTCGATCCGAATTCGAATCGGATCGAATCGGACCAATTCGATCCGAAATCATCCTATTTCGGATCGGATTGGTCCGATCCGATCCGAATTCAGTGGGTTTGAGTCAAAAAAATCGAGCGGATTTTTTTTTTTTTAATATATAACGACATCGTTTTGCATATTAAAAAAAAAAAAATTCGATCTGATCCGAAATTCGTCGAACCGGACCAACATGATTCGATCGGATTTACAAATCGGATCGGATCCGATCCGATGCCCACCCCTAGGTAGGTCTGACCGCGGTTTGGATTCGAACCCCGAACAAGATTGGAACCGAACTGGTCATTCGTCAGTTTCGAACTGAACCGGAATCGTAGAATGATCGGTTCGATTCCAGTTCTTCAAAATTTAAGAACTGAACCTCAAACCGAACGGAGCTGAAACCTAAATTTGAACCGAACTGAAACCGAACCTTGAGAACCGGACCGCAGAACCGAACCGGTTCTTCAAATTTTTGTTTTTTAATTAATTTTTTTCTTCTATTATTCTATAAATACTTCCTATCCAAATTCATTTTTCACATTCCAAATTTCCAACAATTTATTCAATGATTGGTCCAAATTAAGTTTAGGATCCAAGAAAATATCAGAGCGAATAATGATTATTTATTTGATTTAAACCGACATAACTCAAGTAATCACAACTGAAACGGCCTACAGTGATTAATCATTTAGGAATTAAATTCAATTTCAATTACAATTATTATATAGTGAGTTGTAATTCTATATTATGTATATAATAAAATAAATTTTGTGAAATTCTTAATTGTAATTCAGTTCCAATTTTGGAACCAAACCGTATAGTAGAAATCAGAACTACCGGTTTTGCAGCGATTCAGTTTCATGATCGAACCACGGTTTCCACCAGGAATAACAGTTTCTCACCTTTTTGCCATTGCGTCAAGCTCTGATCTTTTCTGGTCTGATCTCATGAAATTATCTCGATCTCTTGTCTTGATTGAACATTTCAAAAGAAAATTTTGAAGCTGTTTTTTTTTTTTTATATTTGTTTTTGGAAACAGCAACAGAGTTGTTTATATATTGAAGAAACGAGCGACACCTACGTACGGGGCGGATAAGTGCGGCAATATAGGAGCAATCTAGGCGCTTGGTCGTCACAAGTGGATGCTTGATGCTCTTTGTAACGCAAGCAGAATGACACGAACACATACCCCGTTGGTCAGAAATGGACGGTTAATATGGTTAAGTATTCCAATGCGTGAGATTGAAACTTATCCGATAAAAGTCTACACAGAACCCTAGCACCGGCATCATTTGATTCTAAAGTTTCTATCGATCCACTTTGATCATAAACAAATATCCAGTCGTCAAAATCTTCCATCTCACGACTTATATGATAGATATATTTTTTTCTAAATAGTCATGACTATGTTAAAGGTTATGTAAAAAAAGAAAAAACCTGAGAGTTAATTTATATTTTTTTAATTGATAGTTAAATAAAAATTTGAGGATAATTCAGACGGAAATTTGTACAATTATACAATCCCACTCGACTGTGATATGTGCTACGATAATCGATTAATGGTTCAAGAGTTATAACGAAGGATTTAAGTAAAACAAATTCGAAATTCCAATGACTTCAACAAAAAAAAAAAGGAAAAATTAATGCACTATAAAATAAGGCCACGCAGGAATAAATATTTATAAATTTGACCTAGCGTGTCAGGTTCTTGCTGAAGATCGATTAGATTTTCTAATTATTTACTTAATTCATTAGAGTAGTGATATGACAATATCTAATCACGATGTTAAATTTTAACAATACGTACGCGTACTTAAGATTAGTTTTTAAAGCTAAATCCTACAAAATAAAATCTATAACCAAAACAAAATTTTATTATCAGATCAAAACACACAAAATCAACATTACATATTAGAGAGTCATTCTAAGAAGAGAGGCGCAATTGGTTGGCACCATGACAAAACAAGGCCAAAGACCTAGAAGCCAATTACACACGCCCCTCCAAGTCAAACACAAACCCTAATTAGTCAACATAAAATTAACATCAAACAGACATTCAACACAACTCTTGACAAACCCTAAACGAAGGCTATTTTATTTTGGGGGCATGCAGCTTGTGACAGATTAGGTGGTGGTGCGAGTCCTGAACTTGGTCTCGTCGATATCGATCCCTTCCTCAGCAGCCCGTTCTTGTCCAGACTTGTCAATTGTGCTGAGTCCTCCTTTGCGACCCATCTCCTGATACCCTTCACTCCCAAGCTGCTCCCTCCTCGTCTGCCCTCCACGGCTCCGCCCTTCATTTCACAATCACTTTATTTTTTTAATCATTAAACAACCAACTTAAAGAAACCAAAAGAAACTAGGGAAGTTTATCAATTTCTTGACGACAGTGGATACACAACTAGTAGTTACTTAAAACTGTTCGGGTTTTTACTGAAAATTGATACACTTTAAAAATGTTTGAATTTTACTAAACTTTCGTGTAGAAGAATGAATTTAAGGTTACCCTCGGCGAGGTGCTCTTGGGCTTCGAGGCTCTTGCCGCCAGTGCCGCCACGAACAACAGTCTCTCCTTGCCTTGCCCTAGCGTCGAGCTCTTCTCTTTCTTGCTGTGATGCCATTTCTTTTCACTCTCCACTTCGTAATTATAACTCTCGTTGTTACTTGGTTTCTTTCACAAAACTATTCCAAGCGTTGCGTCATGAAAATTAGGAAGCAGGTGGGTTTATATAGAGAAGAGCAGTTGGGGAAGAAGTGGGCACGTCGGTAAGGTGATAAACGCGGCGAGGGAGGAGCGAGGAGCCTATAAGCCATGCGGCAACGACACGCACTTGCTTAGTCAGTCAAAACTTGATCTTCGAATGTAATAAAATGACACCTATTCACTTGCTTAGTCAATCAAAATGTGATTGGGTTGCGGTTCGGTTCGGTTTATTCGATTGTTTAATGATCAACGATTTTATTAGATTTGAAACGTATGTCTATTAATGTGATTCAGGATAAAATCTATAATATAATAGGGGTATTATATCATTTGTATAATAATTCAATAATTCATTATCACGCGTATTAAAATATTAAAAAAAGAACTAAAAATATAAATATTAAATCATATATATTATTTAATATCACGTTATTCAGTTGGCATTTCACTCACTATAAAGGCTTGGCCGAAATGACAGTTGGACTAGTAGGTTGCGGCAAGCCCAACTGAGACTACGGATTGGGCTTTTAAACCATACACTGATACTCATGTGGGTTATTTTTAGATACCTCCCCTGAGATTTAAGGTATTCTCACTTGGAAAGAAAATATGGTTGTAATTATACATACCTCCAGTATTTCTGTTTTCAGACACTATTAATTGATTGTTGATATACCAAAACACCCTTGAACCAGAACCAAACACTGACATCTACATATCTTAGACAGAAGTCACAAAATGGTATAAGAAAGCTTCTCATTTTTTTGGCGCCAAATACACTTTTTCGTTTTTAGGAATCGTTGGAAATTATGTCGCCAAATCACTCTTTTCGGGTTTAAGCGGAACATGTAAAACTACCGGTTGTCCCAAGCTCTCACTAGAAACGCACTCCCTAGATTCGAACCCAAAAACTTAAGGTGAGATCGTAAGTCATACACCACCAAGTAACGCCCCCGCACCAAATACACACCAATGGTAAAATGATGTATTAAACACTTAAAATAATAATAATAATAATTAACAATGCAAAATGAAAATCATCATAAAAGACAAATAAAAAATTTAAAAAAAAAATTCTTAAATAACTCACACCTAATGACCTTTCAAGTAAAAATAAAAAATAAAAAAAGCACGCACTTAATAATAACCCATAAATTTAATATCAATTTTTAAATTTTAAATTTGACTATAAAAATTCACCCAAATATACCTTAATAAAAATAAATATTTTTAGCCATCGACATGGCATGTTGTTCTCTTACCCTCTTTAGGTCATATGATATGCATACAAGGGTGACTCAATGAAACTGAAAACAACATATTCTAGAGATGTAGTTCCGTTGCTAGCATGAAAACCATAAAATTGCTTCAAATATTTCTTCTTTGAGTTCTTTAGGCTTCTTTGATTAAACACCAGTTTTGTAGACAGGATCAATACTTCGCTATGCCTAGATAAGAGAAAATCAACCTTTGTTTTAATGCTAGTTTAGTCTTAGAGAAGTGAGTGAATGTAGATGAAAAGATGCATTTTGTATTTGTTAGGGAATTATGTTATTAAACGAAATCACATGCATCTAACAAATCAAACCCAGAACATAAAAAATCAAACAAAAAATCTACACTAACATATTAATATTAGTATAAACCTTAAAACTTAGAGAAAAAACATGGAAAATGATGAAAATTTGTAGTCCAAGTCGAGTAGTTTCTGTTCTTAAAAACTTATTAGCCCTACCTCGGTGCTCTACGGATTTTGTGGCTAACGTCCTCCCAGTATTACTTGAATTCCTCTTGTTCAAGGGACACTTCTTAACAAGATCTTAAACTATGACAATGGTGGAATCTCTCTCTTGACTCCAAAAAATAAAATGATGTGACTCAAAACTTATATATTTCTGGATTCATTGAATGACAAGAAGGCTCCTTTATAAAGACATGGAAGGGTGCCTTTGAGGGCACCCTTTGGTTTGGGGTGTAACCCTCCTAAGGGTTATAACACTTCCTTAAACCCTTTGGAGCCTAAAGATATGTTCTTTCAATGTCCCTACATGTTAGTGCATTTCCCATAGGGCACTACTCAAGGGACATGACCCTTGAACATCCATACTCTATATTTAGAGAATTTACAACAATCCCCCACAATTCTCTAAATATTAATACAGGCACTTGAGAGAGTTTCCGTGAAATAAAGCTGCATCGAAATAGGTAGCTTTCGCCTTTAACATTTTCTAGTGAATGATAATCGGATTTACTTGGCGAACCAGTGACCCATAGTCTTGAACTGTTCCGCGTTGGTTGTAAACCAAGACAATAGCCAACACACAGCTTTACTTCGACCATTCCCCATTCTGCAGTTGTGTCATTTCGGCCATGAAACATTGATCATGGATTCATTAAGCACTTTAGGGAAGTCAGCTGTAAAATCTCATGGAAGCGGCCTCACTTCTTACTTGAAATAGGTGATCTACTATAAAGAGGTAATCTGTCTTTACCCCCATTAGGACTTTTCTCCTAATATAGTGATCATTAAAAGCCTAGCTTATCATAACCTTGACAGACAGCACTCTGCATCATTATCGGAATGGGAAAGAGTATAAAACTCTACAGTGCTGTTTTGAATTGCACAAAGTTTCAGTTGTCCCTTTTGAACCTAGATATTGGGATTTCCAGTCACCTAGGTTGGGTTTCCACAGTGACAATTCTTAATTTATAGGCTTCAAGCCTATTCCCTCGATAACTTCTCAACTTACTCTCTAGGTAAACCCTTATTAAGTGGATCCTCTAGGTTTTCCTTTGATTTCACATAATCGATCGATATTATGCCACTTGAGAGTAGTTGTCATATGGTATTATGTCTGTGATGTATGTGTCGAGACTTACCATTATACATTGTATTTTGGGCTCTCACAATAGCCGATTGACTATCACAATGTATACATATCGCTGACACCGGTTTGGGCCAATTTGGAATATCCTCCATAAAATTTCGAAGCCATTCCGCTTCTTCCGCTGTTTTTTCTAATGCTATGAACTCAGATTCCATAGTAGATCGGGCAATACATGTTTGCCTCTAGGATTTCCATGACACGGCTGTACCACCAAGTGTGAAAATAAATCCACTCGTAGATTTGGAATCCAATGTATCAGATATCCAGTTAGCATCGCTGTATCCCTTTAGAACAGCAGGATATCTCGTATAATAAAGACCATATTTTGAAGTTTCTCTCAGATACCTCAAAACTCTTACTATGACTTTCCAGTGGTTATGTCTTGGATTGCTCATATATCTGCTAAGCCTATTTACAACTTGAGCGATATCAGGTCATGTGCAATTGTGAGCTACATAAGGCTTCTGATGATTCTCGAATACTCTAGTTGCGATACGCTCGACCTAGTATTCTTTGATAAATGAAGAGTTAGGTCTACATGAGTTCTAGCCACATTTATATCTCATTTGTTATATTTCTCAAGTATCTTTTCAACATAGTGAGTCTGAGATAATATATACCATATTGATGTTCTAGAAATCTTAATTCCTAAGATCACATCAGCTACTCCTAAATCTTTCATATCAAATTTGCTGAGCAACACTTTCTTGGTAGACTGAATTATCTCATGATTACTACCAATTATCAGCATATCGTCTACGTAGAGACACACAATGACATATCACTTTTGAGTTGATTTGGTGTACACATACTTATCACACTCATTGATTTTGAATTCACTTGACAACATCTCTTTGTCAATTTTTCATGCCATTGTTTAGGTGTTTGTTTTAATCCGTATAAGGATCTTACAAGTTTGCACACATTCTGTTCTTGTCCAGGACATTGAAACCTTCTGGTTGTTCCATGTAAATCTCTTCATCCAATTCACCATTTAAGAATGTCGTCTTTACATCCATTTGATGTATTTCAAGACCAAATATAGCTGCTATAGCTATAAGCATTCTTATAGATGTGATACGAGTCACTGGTGAATAGGTGTCAAAGTAATCAATGCCTTCTTTTTATCTATAACCTTTTATGACAAACCTTATCTTATACTTATCTATTGATCTATTCGGTTTCATCTTCCGTTTGAATATCCATTTGTAGCCCAGTGGCTTACAACCTGGAGGAAGATCAACAACTCCCAAGTATGGTTTTGTAGGATGAAATCAATCTCAATGTTGATCGCCTCTTTCCACAAAGGTGCCTCCGACGAAGACATCGCTTCTTTATAGCTTTGAGGCTTATTTTCTGACATACTTAGTATGTTAAAAAATTAGGACCAAATGACTTAGACATTCTAGCACTTTTGCTACGTCTAGGTTCAATTGT
Organism: Zanthoxylum bungeanum; assembly: GCA_019454045.1. Lineage (NCBI taxonomy): Eukaryota > Viridiplantae > Streptophyta > Magnoliopsida > Sapindales > Rutaceae > Zanthoxylum > Zanthoxylum bungeanum. Next base: position 32,271 of record SKCR01039995.1, read on the forward strand.
CTCAAAATTTTCACGTTGATTTGACTCTTGGTCAACCTGATCATTGTCTTTGACAGTATCAATAGTTCTTTTGAGAGACTATGTTCTTTGTCTTTCCTTACAAGGAAATGTCTCTTCAAAAAATATCGCATTCCTTGACTCAATTATCATATTTGGATTGATGTCAGGAATCTCAGACTTATGTACCAAGAATCGATACACATTATTGTTGTGAGCATATCCAATGAATATACAATCAATAATTTTTAGGTCATATTCTAACATTCTTAGGTTTAGGAACCATTACTTTGGCAATACACCCTCACACTTTCAGATATTTGTAGGAAGGTACGTGACATTTCCACAACTCATATGATGTCTTGTCCAATCTTCTGTGAGGTAGCTTGTTCAGAATGTCTTCCTCCCACAAATTCTGGGGTAAATCGGAACTTGTCAACATGGCATTCATCATTTCCTTCAACGTTCGGTTTTTGCGCTCAGCAATCCCGTTCTGTTGAGGCGAATAAGTAGCAGTAATTTCGTGAATAATTACATGATTGGAATAATATTCACCAAATGGTGACACATATTCACCACCTCTATCACTCATGATTCTTTTAATTTTCTTGCCAAGTTGATTTTCAACTTCGTTCTTATAGTGTATAAAACTCTCAATAGCTTCATCTTTGCTCCTCAGCAAATACACATAACAGAATCTTGTGCTATCATCGATAAAAGTGACAAAGTATTTTTTACCGCCTCTTGTTTTCACAACATTCATATCACACACATCAGTGTGTACAAGTTCCAAGGGTTCAGAACTTCGTTCTATGGAATGAAATGATGTTCTATGCCTTTTTTTCTTCAACACATGCCTCACATTTATATTGGTTATCAATTGAAAATTTAGGTATAAGGTCCATGCTAATTAATTTACGCATTGTATCGTAATTAACATGTCATAACCTCCCATTGTTGGACAATTATGACCCATAGCGTCACTATTTGTACAGATCACAGTGTGGTTGTACAAATTAACTATGTGACAAAGGAGATTGCACTCTTATCATTTGTGATTAGATCACCTAGATGTATAAATGATAGGAGGTCCTTATGATTTGTTCCTGGATTGAGAATGATATGAGACAGTATCAGTCCACGAAGGATAAATCATTAAATATCCCTAGTCAGAGTATTATCAAAATTGGACATCGATAAATGCGTAAAAGACTAGTATTACACTTGTGCGCGTTGTGAGGGCACAAACGGTATAGTTATCATATTTGGGTATATGATACTCATGTAAGTGTAATAGGAGGTTGTGTTTACCAATGGTATGGGAAACAGCTTCGCTCTGGATAGACCCACTCGGAATTACATTGGTAGTATGACTATGTGTCTATTGAAGTCCGAAATCAGGGTAGGTGTATTTGGTCTTAACCTGAGACTTGCACCGCTAATACTTGCGACAATCAATATACTTTGGTTTTGGTCGTCCAGGGCTTTAACAGGTTCTGTGTACGCCTCTGCTGGGTATATTGAGAATCGTAGTGTGTTGGGTGTGATGTCAAGACGGAAGTGTCACTCCAGTCATATGGAGTAGATGATCGCGTAGGGATACAGAACTGGTTCTCTAAAGGGTTGCAACCATCGGGATAATATGACTTGGTCATGATTATCCGATAATAAAGAGACTAGTTGCTCGTAATCTGATATATGCTTCGTACGGGGCAGACATTGTACCAGCTCCAGGCCTTGCATGTGATCATCCGATACTGGATCGAAATACGCAATACTACGTATACTACGCCTGATATAGATCCTTATATTCCTGTAAGCATATTTCTGGAGAATTGGGTAGGCATGACGCTTTGCTAGAAGGCAACCTTGTCTTATAAATCGGTAAAACGTAGTACTAGGTACTTACGTGTTCGGATAGTCCGACGACCGAATTTACTGCCAACATATCCGGGGATCTCATGGGTCGCTTCCCGAAGATTCACCGATGACGTATGACTAACACTTGACGAGAGAGAAAATTAATCTGGGATTAATTGCGGAGATATTTTATCTGGGATAAAATATCGTTTAAAGAGAGATAACGATTAATTTGGAATTAATCGATTAATTAATATATTCGATATACTAAACGAATTGGATTTCGACGCGGAATTGAAATTAGATTTTAATTTGGGCGAACGAGTTAATTTAGAATTAATTCGTTAGCGACGTGAATAGTAATTATGTTAGGCATGATTATTTAATTAAATTAGATTTAATTACGACGCAACGGAAAATTCGTTAATTTGGAATTAGCGAACCCGAGCCCGGGATTGTTTGCGAGCGCATTCTCATTTCGAATTCGAGTGCGGCACGCAAGTCATATCAAGCGTCAAATCGCTAGTCACATCAAACGTCAAATCACATGTCACTTTGAGTGATATGACCATTGATTGATTGAATGATGTGACTTGATGGGAGTTGTTGGGAGCTTTTAAAGCTTGTACTTTGTTGACTTTTTGAAAAGCAATTTGTGTATATGATTTTTGGAAAATCATTTACCATTTTTAAGTTACAAAAAAACATCTTTCTCTCTCTAATTCCTCTATTCTCTTTCGGCCTTAGAGGCATTTCTTCACTGGTTTTCTGCTGGGCAAAACCGAGAAGATGAGAAGCAAGTGTGATGGTTTTTGTGGCAAAAACATCGAGAGCTAGCACTCCGAGAGACATACGAAGGTGATAGGGAAGTCCACCCATGAGCTTCGAATCATTTCGCGAAGCTTGGAGCTTGACGAAGGACCAACAATGGCCGATTCTTGGAGGACTATAACAGCCCACTACCGTGAGCAGTAAAGAGAAGGCAGAAAATTTTTTTTCGTTGTCGTGTCGCTCAACTGATCGATGTGAGTATTCCGCAACTCCCTCGTTGTATTCGCACTTGTTTCTTGCTTGTTATTCGATCCTCGGGGCCGTAGAACTCCAACAATGGTATCAGAGCGATTGAAAATCATGAAATATAATTTAGGGCTTAAAATTGGGTAAAATATTTTTTAGCATGATTTAAATAAATTGGATGTTTGAGTATGCTTTAAACATGTTGTATTGAGGATTGATTGGATCAATTTGATGAAATTGTGATTAAATCATTTTTTCCCAAAATCTTAGCTTGGCAGAGAATGATGCCATATTTTGATGTCTTGGAATTTTTGATTTTGATTCATTGGATGAGTTGGAATCAATTGGAAATGATGATTTAAAGTTTAATTTGATTCAATTGGATTGGATTTGAAATTGGATATAAAATCCTCACTTTGCCGAGACTTGATGAGCATGTATTGGGTTTGATTTTTGATTAAATTGTGTTGGACACTATTTGATGTTAAAAAGCATGATTAATTAGGCTAATTGATATTTTAGAAATGTTAATTGGGTAATTAATTATGTAATACACTTTATGTAATTAAATTGTAAAATTGGGTTTTTGTAATTTAATTATATTCGGCCTATTTTAGAAATTGGGCTTGTAATGTTGTAAATGGGCTTATTGGGCTTGGTTGTACTAAGTTGGGTTTATGCTAAATTGGTTGGATCCAATTGGGCCCAAAACCGCTTCCATAAAGCCCAAATGCGACTAATGGACCTTTAAAGTTTAATTGGGCCTAATGGGCCTAAATTGATTTCTAGGCTTATGGGGTTACTCCTTTATTGGACTTTGGTTATTGGGTTTGACCCGAGTTGACCAAAAGTCCACGCCTTAAAGAAATTAATTAAAAGCCCATTGGACTTTAATTAAATTAACGTTGGACGTTAATCAGGCTTTGAGACCCGTAACGATTAAATTTGGAATTTAAATCGTAAAGGTTCGTTAAATAAAGTGTAATATTTAATTTGGAATTAAATAGTGAATTAGTATTAAATACAAATTGAATTGGATTTAATTATGTAGTTTAATTTAATTCGAGAATTCGTACTTTGAGTACTTATTCGCAAAACGAGTTTGACTCGCGCAAAATCAAATCATTGTTTGAACATTGGATGGTCACTAATTATCAGATTAATTAATTTGATTAGATTGATTGATAACATGCTTGTGTGAATACATGGTTGTGATGCATGAATAATGTATATCAGATGGATATTAGATGGGTGAGGTAATTTTAGAAATTGTTGTAATAAATTTGGAATTTATTAATTGGACCTACGTGTCCAGCCTTATTACCTCCTTACTCTTTGTATTCTCTTCTCACATATTCCCCTCAATGTAAATGAGGTTTATTTAGAAGTTTAGTGTAACGGGTAGAAGTAATACATGTGCTAGCGGGAGAGAGGAAATGGAGAGATTTGATCTAGGATCAATGTGTTAAGTATACATCCGCATATCATTATTATTTTATTATACGCGCTTTATTATGTGTTTAGAATGCATGTTTAAGGGTGTATGATGATGGGACCTTAACAAAGATAATAAATTGGTTGCCAATTTACACGCGAAAAACCCTCACAAATATTAAGCGTTTTTCCTTCCATTGAGTGATTCTTACTCAAGATCCGAGACTGGCATTGGCTTGTTGGCCAAAGTCAAGGCCTTTGTCCGTCGAAGATGTGTTTGAATCACGAGAGCTTTGTTTCATATTGGTGTCTTGTCCAAGTTGTGGTTTGTTGGCCAAAGTCAAGACCACTTCTTGTCCATCGACATTGATTACGAAGCTTTGCATGGTCAATGGGTCGCGCTTAACTGGGATCACTAAGTTTGTTGTGCCAAAGCCAAGGCTTAGTTGATTCAGAGGAAAAAGGTTAGGCAATATATTGGATATATTGGCATATATAAGATATATGTTTCGGACTTGGATGTCCCTGTAGGCACTGTATTTTTGCATATAAGTCCCTATGATGAGTCTCATTTAGAGGCATTGCCTTTTATATCACGGAAGTCGCGGGAAACGGACGTCGGAAGGGGAAATTCAGAATAAGTATGTCATTAGGTTCATTTCACAAGTTCACTGTTTTCGTTCGTGCTGCGTTCATGACCACGTTCGAACGTCAAACAGATTGCGGGCGTTCGTGTAGCGTTCGAATCAGCGTTCGAACGGCATCGGTATTTCTGGTTTTGCTACTAGCCTCACACCTAAGCCCAATTAGCCCACCAAGCCCATCTCACCCAAGCCCAATCCAAGAAATAATTAAAACATGTCACAAATTTAAATTAAAAACCAATTAAATTGAAATTAAATTAAATTAAAATCTAATTAAATTAAATTCCTAATTTAATTAAATCACCTACCAATTAAATAAATCTCTTCATAAATTTAATTAAATCACTCACCTAATTTAAAATAATTCCCCACCAAAATTATAAATATCCTTTCCATTAATAAACTAATTAATCACCTCCCTTATTAATTTGATTTATTTCCTTATTCAAACAAGTACATGCAAACCCTAATCCCTCTACTCTCTCACTATAAAATAGCACAAAACCAAGACATTCCTCCTCTCATCTCTTCCATCTCTCTTAGACTCTCACGGCAGCAACCAAAAAAAAAAACCTTTCACGCCTCTCATGAAACACCCTACCGACACTAGACAAACCATAGGAGACACCCTAAACACTCACGGCCTGACCAGCACATTCTCCTCTCTTCTCGGCAAACAACCCTTCAAATAGACACCTTGCACCTCCACAATACAATAGCCCCATAAACCCTCTATTCTCGGCAACCCTAAGAAACCCTTCACAACACCCCTTTCATCACACCAAATAACCCACACGAAGCAGCCCCATCACGCCACAACCTCACGCTCGCAAACTGCCTTCAATACAACCTCTGCACTGCCTTCAAATAGCCACGTTAATAGCCTTCAATCGCCACTGAAACAGCCCTCAACTTCAACGCACCAAACTAGTCGAGACACTTACCACAAAAACCAGAAACCCTAAAACACACACAGACCCTTAGACATCACAACCCTAGCTAACTATCTAGCCTCCTCTCTCTCTCACCAACGTGAATAACCAAACAGAAAAAAAACCTCCCAGCTCTCACGTCCCTTCTTCAACCTAGCCAAAAACACCCCCTCACATATTGCTTAAATCAACGCCACAAACAGGCTCATATACTTCCTCAAATCACGCCTCAAAACTGTTCTAGAACCGACCCAAAACTGCACCAAAAAACCATCCAGAAACCCTTTCAAAAATCACCAAAACCGCGGCCCTTAAGCCCTTAAAACCAACAACGAAACAGCCTCTATTTCACCCCTTAAAATCACAAAGAACCAACAGTTAAAACAGCGAGGAAAAAACAGAGAAACAACAGAGAAACAAATGAAAATCAGCTCGAACAGCGAAATAGCGAAGGAAAGGGAATGACGTGAACCAGCGAACCAGAAAAGTTACAGAGTTTTTGTAACATCCCAGATTTTCGGGACTGTTCTAGGAGATTCCCAGACTTACGATATAGTCCTGGAATAGAGTGATAATGAAGAATAAGTGTTTAAGTGATGGAATAAGGATCAAAATAATATGGAATGAATATTCGTCGCGTTGGAAAACGCGTGGGGACCAAAAATCAGTTACGTGATTTTTACTATATGCGTATAGTTTACAGTTTTGGCCATTGCATTTAGCAAACGAACTCCGATCGAGTTGATTCTTGAACCATCGGACTCGTTTTTCCGAGACGAACAACTTTCGCGTTGAACACATTTCGAGAATCGCATCAGAAGGGCTTCGAAAGTGAATATTTCCGAAAGTACCCTTATTAGTGGGGACATATTGGTAATTTCCGGAATTAGATATTATTATTATTATTATTTATTATTATTCAGCATTTACAGAAAACAAAAGAAAAAGAAGATAAGAAAGATAAGAGACAGCAGACGCGTAAGAAGAGAAAGAAAGAGAAAAAGAAGAAAAAGAGAGAAATTTTAGTTTTCGTTCCGATTCGATCAATCCGTAGCTCAAATCCGACCGAGCCCTTAAGGAAAAGTGTAGATCTCGTCGAGATGATCATTTTGGTGGTGGTTTCATCTCGAGAAACTTTCAAATTTTCAGAGAAATCTCGGTAAGAAACTTTTTATGGTTTTTCTTGATTTCCCGTTGATCCGGAACTCCGATCGACGAACCGTCAGCGCCATTAGAACCGAAATGAGGAGAGGAATTCACGGCCACCAGAAAATCTGGTTTTTGGCCGGAGCGTGGTGCTCACGCGCCACTCAAGTGGCGGCGCGTGAAGCCCACGCGCGTACAGTGGCGGTGGCGCGTGGAACCCACGCGCCAGACAGAATTTCGCCGCCGATGTTTCGAGTCTCCTCCGCGAATTTCAGACCATTCCGAGTAGTTTTGGACCTCCGAATCTTGATTTTCGTTAAGTTTGCGAGAGCGACCGAACCGCGTTTCTCGCATATTCTTTCGTCTATTCTAGTCAGGATTATGTTCCTTATAGTAAATTCTTTTATCTCTATAGGTGATCATGATATTGTAAGCAGGGCGGTCCTGCTGCATAGTTCCTTTCTCAGTAGTCAGCTCACCAGGTGCGTGGATAAACTTGTAACATTGATGTTTTCAAAAGTATACAGTATGTATGTTTTCTTAAATGAATTTTGAAGGTAATGCATTAAATGAGTTTGTTTTTAGAAAGTTTATATTTTTGCTATAAGGTATGGATCGAATATTGATTATGTTGAAATCATGTGTTTGTGATATATGAGAAACTTGCATGATTTGAGATATATGAGCATGGATTTCAGAAATGATTTTTATGTTAGGATGCACCCCGTGTACTTATATGTGCCAGATTATTGCCATGAGATAAGGTCTCATGTTGCCAGTTATTGCCGTGAGATAAGGTCTCATGTTGCCAGTTTGCTCCGGATGCCAGTTTTGCCGTGGGGAACCCCATGTTGCCAGCTTTGCCGTATTTGTCATGGGTAGTGCATATAGATGAAAAACAGAGTATTTTTGAACAGTATGAGTTTTATGAGAAATGAGATTATGATTTGAGTTTTATGAGAAATGAGTTTATGAGAAATGAGATTTACGATTTCAAGTAAATGTTTGAGATATCGATTTACAGCTTATGTATTATTTATATTATGAAAGACTTGTTCGATCCACTTTGTTACTTGATTATCCACGGCACTGAGCTGTGATCCATTGCACTAAGCGTGAGCTTACCCCCACTCCTTAACATTTCAGGTTTAGCAGATTAGTAGATCGTTCTTTCATCTGCTGTTTCGTCATCATTCCTGCCAGTAGAGAAAAGGTTGTGCCAACAGTAGAGTGTCTTGTTATGTTTTGAGACTGTATTTCTAGATATGTATTTCTTGGGAGAATTTGTTATGTGATTATAGGCTTTGAGCCTTTAATTGATATTGAAGTTTTTGTATTTCCTTTATGGATATTATGTTGAGTTGGATCATGGAGATCCTAGTTTTATGATGAGATTTTATTTTTCAGTTTAGATTTTTCCTTGTATTTGGAGGATTAGTCCATATTACAGGGGAAACTCTGCCAGTTTCTAGTCTCCGTCTCACCCCTACCCTACCTAAGGGGACGGGTGTGACATTTAATGGTATCAGAGCCCAGTGTTCATAGATTCTGTAGACATTTCATTTTCTTTATAAGTTATTATATGTCTTTTAGCGGTTGACATCTTTCATGTGTTTTTAGATGCCTCCGCGTCTCAGAGTTTAAGGTTCAGGTCGAGTTCGTACTTGTAAGATAGCAATGTTGGCAAACCTTATAGGGCACCTCCAGTTGTTGAGGAGGTTAATTCTTATGATGGGGAAAACCTTTTGAAGGGAACCCTAATTCTGTTGTAGGAGATTCGCTAGCCTCGATTTTCGGAGATGGTACTCCAGTTCATCATCTTCCAGTAGTTTCGATAGTTGCCCTATCGTTATTCCTATAGCTGAATCTGACGTGATTTCTATGGTTGTACCTAACATGAACCTTATGTCGCAGTTATAACATCGTTGTGAGTTAATAGGTCGAAGACATTAGAACTTTGGTATTTAAGAGATGAGAAAGAAGACCTTGTTGATACTCTTATTTAATTAATCAATATTTATGATTACATTATGGAATATAACAACTGGGTTGTGTTGCAAGGACAGGATCATCTTCGAATTGATAATCTTCCCATTGACGTTTCGCGCGTAGAGACATTGGAATGAGGCCGTCGATGATTTGAATTTCGAGACTGTCAGGAAATTTGATTTTGTTGTAGCCTTGAACAATACTTCTATATGATTCTTCAATAGTAGTGAAGAGTTGCCAATCTTTATCATTGGTATTGCTTTCTAGGCTTCGACGGACTGAGTCTGCGGAAAGAGCTCTAAGATCACAGGAATGATGGGAAGTAATATCTTCTGGGAAAATATCATCGTAATCATAGTAAGCTCTAAGCTTTGGTCTAGATGGCCAACAAGTGAGTCTCCAATCAGTGAGTAGACGTGATGGTATGATTCTTATAAGATGAATTGGGTGGTAAATGAGTGAATAGTCTTTTGACCATTCTGGAGTAATGGTTTCGATCCAGACAGTAATACTTTTGTGGCGTTTATACCAATGATATAAGATATTACTGATGAATGGAGGAAGCTCACCAAGGCTATCTTCTGAGATACCAGGATAGTTGGGATGGATTGGACTTGGTCCAAGAATAAATCCATTTAGGAAACCGAGTTCGAACAAGGTGCCGAGACTCCACTGGCAATGATTGAAGAAATCATGACTGTTGATGAAAACTGTGGAATGGAATCTGTGATATCCACAGTGAACAATCGCTGAATTATTTTTGTATTGGATTAAACCATCTGTTTTTCCATTCCAAATGGTTCTAAGAATGAAACACCATCTCAAGAAGTTTGTAGGAACTCTTGCCACGATATCTATTGCAATCTCTTTAGGCAAAAGAGCGGATGGAGCTTCATTGAGACAATTGTAGATATCTCTCCAAAGGTCTCTGACATATTTAGAGTCTATAACTGCTCGATCAATGACTGGCCATTTACAAAGCTTTTGGTATATCACCTTAGCTCTGACAGATCTTGAATAGGGGTTAGGATTGGCAGATGAGGATGCCATTGGAGAGAGAAGTTTTTGAGTAATTCCTTAAGAACTCGTGCATCTCTTATAGAGAGAGATACCAATAATTCTTCATGACAAGATACTTTCACAGTATCCATGCATAATTGGAAGGATTAATAATTGTCGCACTGATAAGATGTAAAGCAGATATTTGAGGGACCTGCAAATCCTCTTTTCAATAATGGGAAACTTAAGATATTGGATTTTGCGTAAATTGCTAAAAGCTCTTTACAGTTGTTGTCTATGCAGTACCCTAGGTGGAGCCTTTTCTTTATGTGATGAGATAGTTGGTTTGTAAGTTGGGGCACAGGTTTAAAAAAAAAAGCAGTGATTGGAAGGAATGCGACTACTGCTTTTAGATTGAATTGAGAGAAGACTTGACTTATGCTGAAGAACCAGTGGAAATTATGACTATAGAGTTGAGATAGCTGAGAAGCAGGACGATTCATTTGGTGAAAGTCCTATGGGGTAAACACTTGAAAGCAGAAGTATTATGGGAGCGTGAGGAAGACGTGAGGAATAGATATCCTCATTTGTTTCCACCCTTTGGTATGTGAATTTCGAGGACGAAATTCTTTCAAGGGGGAGAGAGTTGTAACATCCCAGATTTTCGGGACTGTTCTAGGAGATTCCCAGACTTACGATATAGTCCTGGAATAGAGTGATAATGAAGAATAAGTGTTTAAGTGATGGAATAAGGATCAAAATAATATGGAATGAATATTCGTCGCGTTGGAAAACGCGTGGGGACCAAAAATCAGTTACGTGATTTTTACTATATGCGTATAGTTTACAGTTTTGGCCATTGCATTTAGCAAACGAACTCCGATCGAGTTGATTCTTGAACATCGGACTCGTTTTTCCGAGACGAACAACTTTCGCGTTGAACACATTTCGAGAATCGCATCAGAAGGGCTTCGAAAGTGAATATTTCCGAAAGTACCCTTATTAGTGGGGAATTTGGTAATTTCCGGAATTAGATATTATATTATTATTATTATTTATATTATTCAGCATTTACAGAAAACAAAAGAAAAAGAAGATAAAGAAAAGATAAGAGACAGCAGACGCGTAAGAAGGAAGAAAGAGAAAAAGAGAGAAAAAGAGAGAAATTTTAGTTTTCGTTCCGATTCGATCAATCCGTAGCTCAAATCCGACCGAGCCCTTAAGGAAAAGTGTAGATCTCGTCGAGATGATCATTTTGGTGGTGGTTTCATCTCGAGAAACTTTCAATTTTCAGAGAAATCTCGGTAAGAAACTTTTTATGGTTTTTCTTGATTTCCCGTTGATCCGGAACTCCGATCGACGAACCGTCAGCGCCATTAGAACCGAAATGAGGAGAGGAATTCACGGCACACCAGAAAATCTGGTTTTTGGCCGGAGCGTGGTGCTCACGCGCCACTCAAGTGGCGGCGCGTGAAGCCCACACGCGTACAGTGGCGGTGGCGCGTGGAACCCACGCGCCAGACAGAATTTCGCCGCCGATGTTTCGAGTCTCCTCCGCGAATTTCAGACCATTCCGAGTAGTTTTGGACCTCCGAATCTTGATTTTCGTTAAGTTGCGAGAGCGGACCGAACCGCGTTTCTCGCATATTCTTTCGTCTATTCTAGTCAGGATTATGTTCCTTATAGTAAATTCTTTTATCTCTATAGGTGATCATGATATTGTAAGCAGGGCGGTCCTGCTGCATAGTTCCTTTCTCAGTAGTCAGCTCACCAGGTGCGTGGATAAACTTGTAACATTGATGTTTTCAAAAGTATACAGTATGTATGTTTTCTTAAATGAATTTTGAAGGTAATGCATTAAATGAGTTTGTTTTTAGAAAGTTTATATTTTTGCTATAAGGTATGGATCGAATATTGATTATGTTGAATAATCATGTGTTTGTGATATATGAGAAACTTGCATGATTTGAGATATATGAGCATGGATTTCAGAAATGATTTTTATGTTAGGATGCACCCCGTGTACTTATATGTGCCAGATTATTGCCATGAGATAAGGTCTCATGTTGCCAGTTATTGCCGTGAGATAAGGTTCATGTTGCCAGTTGCTCCGGATGCCAGTTTTGCCGTGGGGAAGCCCCATGTTGCCAGCTTTGCCGTATTTGTCATGAGGTAGTGATATAGATGAAAAACAGAGTATTTTTGAACTAGTATGAGTTTTATGAGAAATGAGATTTATGATTTGAGTTTTATGAGAAATGAGTTTATGAGAAATGAGATTTACGATTTCAAGTAAATGTTTGAGATATCGATTTACAGCTTATGTATTTATTTATATTATGAAAGACTTGTTCGATCCACTTTGTTACTTGATTATCCACGGCACTGAGCTGTGATCCATTGCACTAAGCGTGAGCTTACCCCCACTCCTTAACATTTCAGGTTTAGCAGATTAGTAGATCGTTCTTTCATCTGCTGTTTCGTCATCATTCCTGCCAGTAGAGAAAAGGTTGTGCCAACAGTAGAGTGTCTTGTTATGTTTTGAGACTGTATTTCTAGATATGTATTTCTTGGGAGAATTTGTTATGTGATTATAGGCTTTGAGCCTTTATTGATACTGAGGTTTTTGTATTTCCTTTATGGATATTATGTTGAGTTGGATCATGGAGATCCTAGTTTTATGATGAGATTTTATTTTTCAGTTTAGATTTTTCCTTGTATTTGGAGGATTAGTCCATATTACAGGGGAAACTCTGCCAGTTTCTAGTCTCCGTCTCACCCCTACCCTACCTAAGGGGACGGGTGTGACAGTTTTAAAGCCCTCCAACGGCCTTGTAACGTGCTTCCGAGAGTCGACACAAAAGGTTGACCTAGGGCAACCTTGAGAAGAAGAATCCATTTATCTTTTATTCATATTTTAATTGTTTATTGAATTTTCTTTGCATGAGAGTCGTTTTATTTATATGTGTTTTTGGCCCTTGAATAAATGGAAAATGCATGTATTGTGGAATGATATGTGTTGTGGCCCTTGAATGAATGAATGTTTCGCCTCTTGTGGTATATAGGATGGAAACCCGACATAAATTTCATAGCCGATCTGAATGGACGGTAGTATGATCTGTACTCGGGATACAACTCCACGTACCACTTGAGTATACGGCACATACTTTATTTCATGTTATCTTGATTTGTTTATTATCGTTATTTATTTTCTACATGTTATTTGAGTAATGATGAGGTCAAGCGCATGGGCTTAGTAAGTGCGATTAAAGGTCCTCTATTCCGAGGGGTTAAAATCCTTTACCACGATGCTTCGTCATGCCGGATGATGTATATTCGGTTGAATGTGAGATGAGTTCAATCGGGTATACGAAGTTCGATATTGTTGTTTCTTTTATCTCTTATATGCATTGTGTTATTAGCGCATGGGCATAGTAAGTGCAATTAAATGTCCTCTATTTTGAGGGGTTAAAATCCTTTACCACGATGTTTTGCCGCGCCGGACGATGTATATTCGGTTGAATATGAGATTTGTTCAATCGGGTATCCGAAGTCCGATATTGTTATCTTTATTTTTATATGCATTATGTTATTAGCACATGGGCTTAGTAAGTTGTATCAAAGGTCCTCCATTTCGAGGGGTTAAAGAACCTTTACCGCGATGCTTTACCGCGTCGGATGATGTATATTCGGTTGGATGTAAAATGTGTTCAATCGGGTATACGAAGTTCGATATGTTTTTCTTTATTTTTATATGCATTATGATGTGATGCGCATGGGCTTAGTAAGTTGGATTAAATGTCCTCCATTTCGAGGGGTTAAAGAACCTTTACCACGATACTTCGCCGTACCTTTCATTTCGTTATTCGCTTTTCTTTGTATGTCATCTTCTTACATAATCATGCATCATGTTGCATTGCGCATGGGCTTAGTAAGTCGGATTAAAGGTCCTCCATTTGGAGGGATAAAAAGCCTACGGTCTACCTTTACCACGATACTTTGCCGCGCCTTTTAGCTCGTCATCTATTCACCCGTTCACGTAAGTGTCATGTTGTTTACTGCATTTTGGAGGTCACTGCTGTAACCCCGTTCGAAAGCGTTTCAGAACGTCGCACGAACGCATGTTTTCTGTCTGCTCCCATTCGAACGTGTTATCAAACACTATACGAACGCGAACCTTCTGTTTACCATTCAAACGCGTTTACGAACGCTACTCAAATGCGCATGCATTTGTTTCATCAGGTCTGGTCCCGTTCGAATGTGTTATCAAACACCACACGAACGAGAACCTTTTGTTTACCGTTCGAACGTATTTTCGAACGCTACACGAACGCGCATACACTGAACTGAGTCCTTTTCATCACATGTCATGCATAATTGTTTCTTAGGTGATTCTCTTGTATCATGTAATCAATCATACTATTTGAATTCCTGCATTTATTTATTTGATGTGTTCATGAGATGGTATTCAAGCATGATTAGGCCGTTAGTATGCTACTTGGTTTTTAAACATGATTTAGCCCATTTAGTTGTTCATTTTCAAGCATGATTAGTCCTTTATTTTGCTTTTGGAATTGGCATTATGTTTAGGTTGTTCTTTGTTTTCCGCATTATATGATCGAAACATGTTCATGAGATTGCCGTGTGCTATTGCATGTTTTCTGTTATGATGATTAATTCCATGCATGTGAACTTAAGGGTAAATTATCCTTGGAAATATGTTGCTTAGGCTTGGTTGATTATTGCACAAATCATTTATTACAAGTGACATAAGTAAGGGACCATTTCGAACCCAATGGTTTGAGATCTTCCCTTGCGAGGGGTGAGTGCGGCCTTAAATCTTTGTCCTGGTTCACATCGGGTGGCGACTCCATTATTCTCCGGTTTAGTCCCCCGTGGGCTACTCCGTACTCTCAACCGGGCCGCGAGCCCGGAACAGCATGTGTCGCCCAGTTCATGTGTCCCACAGTCTGGCGACTCCACTGGGGATAGAGAATCGGCCCCGAAATAATGTCTTGTATATTATGATTTGTGCTTTAAATTAACTGTGTCTACTGTGGGTAAAAAGGGTTTAATCAATGGCACTTTTAAGGCTGGGTAATGGTTTGGTGTCTTCCTTCATTCACTACCTTTCTATAAGGAAAAGCTGTGAAGGCACCTAGATAATCATTTACTTGTAGCCTATTGTGATGGACTAATTTGGAGGACCCGTTGTTTATTCCTGTCACCAAGCGATAAGAGCCTAAGAGGCTAGGGTACTTAAGAAAGCCTCGCTCCACCCTCCATCTGGGGAATCTACAACGGGGAATCCATCTGACAGTCAGTTACACAGCATAACTCGTTGGCACGTACTGTAAGGTATAAAAAATATGCGCTCACTTGGTCGCTCGAACCCTTGAGTGGGGAGACCTAGTTGTGGGTAATCCTTCGCCAACGAGAGTCTTTGTCTACACTCCCGCAAACCCACACATAGACCAGAATTGTATGGCCTATAGCAACTATTTCCTTGTGCTTGTGGACCATCCTCATTTGGATGCAGTTGGACTTCTTGTCAGAAATGCGAACTTGTTGGGCCATTTAAACTGAGACGAGTTCGTATCCTATGATAATTGGGCCAAAAGCTTCTGAAATGTTGATGGGCCACTCTGTAGAATTTATTTTTGTATGCTTGTGTTTGGGAACATTGTCATTTGGATCCATTCAGACCTTTTATCATGGGATATGGGCTTGTTGAGCCATTTAAACTGGGACAAGAACATATCTTATGATGATTGGGCCAAAAGCTTCCAAAACGCCAATGGGCCATTATATGTTTGTGTTTAGGAACATTATCATTTGGATACGGTTGGACTTCTTGCCATGAGATGTGAACTTGTTGGGCCATTTAAACTGGGACGAGTTCACTCCTATGACAGTTAGCCCAAAAGCTTCTAAAATGATGATGGGCCGATTTATGTGAAAATTTTAATGAGTTGATATATTCCTTGTATCGCATGCATCTCATTTATTTCATGCATACACACATCATGTTAATCCTTGTGTCTAAAAGCCATTATAGATTCCCGTTGGGTTAGGGAAGAGGAAAGACTCACTAAACGACCGGTAACAAATATGAGTACATCCGATAACGAGGTATCCCGGATAGATCAGTTGGAAAATGGTTTCGCCAAGATTACCGAACAGTTGCAAGCCTTGACTACTGCCATGGCAAATATAGTTGTGCCCCGTGTTGGGGGAAACTCTGAGAGTCTAATGCATGAAGAGCCTCTGAACAGATTGAGTGAAGATATCCCTCTATTTGAGGATGATATGGCTGAATATGCCACGGGAAGAATAGCCGGGTCTCAGGCCGAGATACAAAAACTCCGTGATCAGATGGAGTCAGTTACCAGTAAACTGAAGGGGAAACATGAGGACTTGTTGGATTATGAGGCGTTGACCTTCGAAGAACAGTTGCCAGCTCAGTTCAAGATGCCTGATATGGCTAAGTTCAACGGGAATGGCGACCCGAGGGTCCATCTGCGGCAATATGTCTCAATGATGAGTTCAGTGAGCCTATCACAGCGCCAAGTCCAAAAGATGTTTGGGATGTCACTCGAGGGAGCACCTGTAGTATGGTATCACAGCCTTGAGAAAAATGTTAAAGAAGATTGGAAGGAACTAGCTGATGCTTTTCTGAAGCAGTATGTTACAGACTTAGAGATCGACTTGTCGCTCCGCGACTTGGAGAATACTAAGCAGAAGCCGGAAGAAAGCTTCAAGGAGTATGTAGACCGCTGGAGAAGCCAGCTTCTGAAGATGCAGACTCGGCCCTCAGAGAATGACCAAATCAAAATGATCATCAAAGGCACCAAGCCCTCCATTTATGGCAAGTTGAGGAGAATGACCTCCATGATTGCAGATTTTAGACAGTTGAGGGAAACTGTCATGGATATAGAAGAAGAAGAAGCTGAAAACAGAAAGTTCTATGGCCAGAATATGAGGACTTTCGGGGGGCATTCTAAGACCAAGCTCGTTGCTGCTGAAGTCGCTGCCATCAGAAACAGGCAATTCTCCAACCTTGGTAGACCTTTGTCGAAGGTATTTGAAAAGTTGAAGGGACAATGACTCTTAAAACCCTTAGAGCCTAAACCACTTCCAGATCCTATACCACCCAACCTTGACCTAAGCCTGTATTGTCACTTCCATCAGAGGAGAGGCCACGAAACTGACAAACTGTACCCGTCTTAGGCATGAAATCCAAAACCTCATTGATGCCCATAAAATACCTGATCCTGAGAAAGAACAACCCAACACACATCAACCCTTATCAAATTACCACTCGTCCCTCCCCCACCCACTTACACGATCAGCTCCGGCCTGCCCGAAAGCTTTGTCTCCCAAACTCTCAACACCCAGTTTCTTCTATGAGGATAGATAATGACAGTAGTGAAGAACTATAGGCCGAGGAAGAAGCAATGAAATTGTCTTTCTGGTTTATTTTCTGCATTTTTAATAAAGACATCGACTTCGTCTACTTGTTTGAACCTTTTCCTGAATAAAATAAAGACATCCATTTCACCACTCTTGCCTGAGTCCTTTCATTTCAACCTGTAACATGAGTATATTTGAGAAAAGCATTCAACTCTGATACCATGATATTCAGCGACACTCAGAACACGGGGGATTCCCAAAAGAAGCCAGCAGAAAAGACAGAATAACCGTTCAGTAATGGGAAATGGGACAGTTAGGCTGTCAGACTTGGAAGGAAATGAGTTCACCGAGCCGATCAATGTGGATAAATTGAAGCAGTACTTTGCCAGAGGAAGAGAAGACCGAGCAGTCACCAAGGGAATTGGTGGACGACCTAACCCAACGGGATATGAAACTCATTCATGCATACATGCATACACGTAACGTATTTTGCATTCCTTTTTGTGTTTGTTTTGTTTTGTATTCATAGGTTTCAACAAAGAAAAAGAGAAAGCATCCAACGCAAGCCAACCAGAAGCAGCAACAGTACAGTGTCAGCAGTTTTCAGGAATGAATCACAGGGCGAGGCCCATATCAATATCAGTTTGGGGCGAGGCCCATACCAGTATCAGTCTAGGGGCGAGGCCCACGTCAGTATCAGTTTAGGGCGAGGCCCATATCAGTATTAGTTTAGGGCGAGGCCCATGTCAGTATCAGTTTAGGGCGAGGCCCATTTCAGTATCAGTCTGGGGCGAGGCCCATATCAGTATCAGTTGGGGGCGAGGCCCACATCAGTATCAGTCTGGGGGCGAGGCCCATATCAATATCAGTCTAAGGGCGAGGCCCACATCAGTATCAGTTTAGGGCGAGGCCCATGTCAATATCAGTTTAGGGCGAGGCCCATTTTAGTATCAGTCTGGGGCGAGGCCCATATCAGTATCAGTCTGGGGGCGAGTCCCACATCAGTATCAATTAGGGCGAGGCCCATGTCATATCAGTTTAGGGCGAGGCCCATTTCAGTATCAGTCTGGGGCGAGGCCCACGTCAGTATCAGTTTGGGGCGAGGCCCATATCAGTATCAGTCTGGGGGCGAGGCCCATGTCAGTTTCAGTTAGGGCCGAGGCCCACATCATCATCAGTTTGGGGATGAGTCCAGGGCCGAGGCCCGCATCAGCATCAGTTTGGGGATGAGTCCCAAGGCCGAGGCCTACATCAGTATCAGTTTGGGGATGAGTCTCAAGGCCGATGCCCACTTCAGTATCAGTTTGGGGGCGAGGCCCACATCAGTGTCAGTTTAGGGGCGATGCCCACATCGGTATCGGTCTGGGGGCGAGGCCCACATCAGCATCATGCATCCATACATACATGCATACATATCACATACATACAATTTTGTTTTGTATTCGCAGGATTGTAGCGGCAAAGACCACCTCATCAAGTAACGGTTCAAAAATGAGCCACATTCTCGGACAGCACGGTTCAGAAATGGACCGCTTTCACAACAGAGGTAGAAAATGGCGCTCTAAAATGGAGCACACACAACAGATGCCGAAAATGGCACTCCAAAATGGACCACACACAACAGATGCTGAAAATGGCGCTCCAAAATAGAGCACACACAACAGATGCCGAAAATGGCGCTCCGAAATGGAGCACACACAACAGATGCCGAAAATGGCGCTCCGAAATGGAGCACACACAACAGATGCCGAAAATGGCGTTCCAAAATGGAGCACACACAGCAAAGGCCGAAAATGGCGTTCCAAAATAGAGCACACACAACAAATGCCGAAAATGGCGTTCCAAAATGGAGCACACACAACAGATGCGGAAAATGGCGTTCCAAAATGGAGCACACACAGCAAAGGTCGAAAATGGCGTTCCAAAATGGAGCACACACAGCAAATGTCGAAAATGGCATTCCAAAATGGAGCACACACAACAGATGCCGAAAATGGCGCTCCAAAATGGAGCACACACAACATATGCTGAAAATGGCGCTCCAAAATGGAGCACGGTTCGGGAATGAACCAGGGGTCGCACCACCTCACCACCAAATCAACTCGACTCAACACATGGCAAGTCAATTGGCAGCTGGCGAGCCAGGTAAGTAAAAATGCATTGCATAACTTTGATAGGATTGCACTATTACACATTACACAAGTCCCATCAAAGTGGGGGCGACTGTAGGCACTGCATTTTTGCATATAAGTCCCTATGATGAGTCTCATTTAGAGGCATTGCCTTTTATGTCACGGAAGTCGCGGGAAACGGACGTCGGAATGGGAAATTCAGAATAAGTATGTCATCAGGTTCATTTCACAAGTTCATTGTTTTCGTTCGTGCTGCGTTCCTGACCACGTTCGAACGTCAAGCAGATTGCGGGCGTTCGTGTAGCGTTCGAATCGGCGTTCGAACATCGTCGGTATTTCTGGTTTTGGTGCTATCCTCACACCTAAGCCCAATTAGCCCACCAAGCCTATCTCACCCAAGCCCAATCCAAGAAATAATTAAAACATGTCACAAATTTAAATTAAATTGAAATTAAATTAAATTAAAATCTAATTAAATTAAATTCCTACTTTAATTAAATCACCTACAAATTAAATAAATCTCTTCCTAAATTTAATTAAATCACTCACCTAATTTAAATAATTCCCCACCAAAATTATAAATATCATTTCCTTTAATAAACTAATTAATCACCTCCCTTATTAATTTGATTTATTTCCTTATTCAAACAAGTCCATGCAAACCCTAATCCCTCTCACTATAAAAATAGCACAAAACCAAGACATTCCTCCTCTCATCTCTTCCATCTCTCTTAGACTCTCACGGCAGCAACCAACAAAAAAAACCTTTCACGCCTCTCATGAAACACCCTACCGACACTAGACAAACCCTAGGAGACACCCTAAACACTCACGGCCTGACCAAAACCTTCTCCTCTCTTCTCGGCAAACAACCCTTCAAATAGACACCTTGCACCTCCACAATACAACAGCCCCATAAACCCTCTATTTTCGGCAACCCTAAGAAACCCTTCACAGCACCCCTTTCATCACACCAAATAACCCACACGAAGCAGCCACATCACGCCACAACCTCACGCTCGCAGACTCCCTTCAATACAGCCCCTGCAGTGCCTTCAAATAGCCACGTTAATAGCCTTCAATCGCCACTGAAACAGCCCTCAACTTCAACGCACCAAACTAGCTGAGACACTTACCACAAAAACCAGAAACCCTAAAACACACACAGACCCTTAGACCACACAACCCTAGCTAACTCTCTAGCATCCTCTCTCTCTAACCGACGTGAATCACCAAACAGAAAAAACCATCTCAGCTCTCACGTCCATTCTTCAACCTAGCCAAAAACACCCCTTCACATACTGCTTAAATCAACGCCACAAATAGCCTCATATACTACCTCAAATCACACCTCAAAACTGTCCCAGAACCGACCCAAAACTACACCAAAAAACCATCCAGAAACCCTTTCAAAAATCACCAAAACCGCAGCCATTAAGCCCTTAAAACCAACACCGAAACAGCCCATATTTCACCCCTTAAAACCGCAAAGAACCAGTAGTAAAACAGCGTGGAAACATCAGCGAAACAAAGTGAAACAGCAGCTCGAGCAGCGAAATAGCGAAGGAAAGACTTGAACCAGCGAACCAGAAAAGTTACAGAGTTTTAGCCCTTCCAACGGCCTTGTAACGTGCTTCCGAGAGTCGACACAAAAGGTTAGACCTGATGGCACCTTTCTCATTTATCTTTTATTCATATTTTAATTGTTTATTGAATGTTCTTTGCATGAGAGTCGTTAATTGATATGTGTGTTGTGGCCCTTGAATAAATGGAAAATGCATGTATTGTGGAATGATGTGTGTTGTGGCCCTTGAATGAATGAATGTGTCGCCTCTTGTGGTATATAGGATAGAAACCCGGACATAAATTTCGTAGCCGATTCTGAATGGACGGTAGTATGATTTGTACTCGGGATACAACTCCACGTACCACTTGAGTATACGGCACATACTTTATTTCATGTTATCTTGATTTGTTTATTATCATTATTTATTTTATACATGTTATTTGAGTAATGATGAGGTCAAGCACATGGGCTTAGTAAGTGCGATTAAAGGTCCTCTATTCCGAGGGGTTAAAATCCTTTACCACGATGTTTCGTCGCGCCGGATGATGTATATTCGGTTGAATGTGAGATGTGTTCAATCGGGTATACGAAGTCCGATATTATTGTTTCTTTTATCTCTTATATGCATTGTGTTATTAGCGCATGAGCTTAGTAAGTGCGATTAAAGGTCCTCTATTTCGAGGGGTTAAAATCCTTTCCCACGATGCTTTGCCGCACCGGACGATGTATATTCGGTTGAATGTGAGATGTGTTCAATCGGGTATCCGAAGTCCGATATTGTTATCTTTATTTTTATATGCATTATGTTATTAGAGCATGAGCTTAGTAAGTTGGATTAAAGATCCTCCTTTTCGAGGGGTTAAAGAACCTTTACCGCGATGCTTTGCCGCGCCGGATGATGTATATTTGGTTGGATGTAAAATGTGTTCAATCGGGTATACGAAATTTGATATGGTTTTCTTTATTTTTATATGCATTATGATGTGATGCGCATGGGCTTAGTAAGTTGGATTAAAGGTCCTCCATTTCGAGGGGTTAAAGAACCTTTACCACGATACTTCACCGCGTCTTTCATTTCGTTATTCGTTTTTCTTTGTATGTCATCTTGTTTCATAATCATGCATCATGTTGCATTGCGCATGGGCTTAGTAAGTCGGATTAAAGGTCCTCCATTTGGAGGGATAAAAAGCCTACGGTCTACCTTTACCACGATACTTTGCCGCACCTTTTAGCCCGTCATTATTGATTAGGAGTCATCTATTCACCCGTTAACGTATGTGTCATGTTGTTTACTGCATTTTGGAGGTCACTGCTGTAACCCCGTTCGAACGCGTTTCAGAACGCAGCACAAACACATGTTTTCTGTCTGCTCACGTTCGAACGTGTTATCAAATGCTATACGAACGCAAACTTTCTATTTACCGTTCGAACGCATTTACGAACGCTACTCGAATGCGCATGCATTTGTTTCATCAGATCTTGTCCCGTTCGAACACATTATCAAACGCCACACGAACGAGAACCTTCTGTTTACCGTTCGAACGCGTTTTCGAACGCTACACGAACGCGCATACTGAACTGAGTCATTTTCATCACATGTCATGCATAATTATTTCTTAGGTGATTTCTCTTGTGTCATGTAATCAATCATACTATTTGAATTCCTGCATTTATTTATTTGATGTGTTCATGAGATGGTATTCAAGCATGATTAGGCCGTTAGTATGCTACTTGGTTTTTAAGCATGATTTAGCCCATTTAGTTGTTCATTTTCAAGCATGATTAGTCCTTTATTTTGCGTTTGGAATTGGCATTATGTTTAGGTTGTTCTTTGTTTTCCGCATTATATGATCGAAACATGTTCATGAGATTGCCGTGTGCTATTGCATGTTTATCGTTATGATGATTACTTTCATGCATGTGAACTTAAGAGTAAATTATCCTTGGAAATATGTTGATTAGGCTTGGTTGAATTATTGCACAAATCATTTATTACAAGTGACATAAGTAAGGGACCATTCTGAACCCAATTGTTTGAGGTCTTCCCTTGCGAGGGGCGAGTACGGCCTTAAATCTTTGTCCCGGTTCACACCGAGTGGCGACTCCATTATTCTCCGGTTTAGTCCCCCGTGGGCTACTCTGTACTCCCAACCGGGCCGCGAGCCCGGAACAGCATGCGTCGCCCAGTTCCTGTGTCCCACAGTCCCCCTACTGGATCTAGGAATTGGATTGGATCCAATTGATCTTAGAGATCTACCTAGTTAATTATCATACAATTTGTTGGCCAAAATCAAGATTGTGTGATATTTAACGGGATCCTAGCCCACTAGGAAACACGGTTTCCCGAGTACTCGACAGAGGGTTAGAGGCTCGCCGAAAAATAGTGGGAGGGAAGAATTGAATTTGTAATATTCGTTTAATTACTTGCCATACGCGCTCAAATCAAATATCATTCGTCAAATAAATTAAATGTTAGTTGGACTAATATTTAAATCGTTGTTTTAATAAACAGTTGGACTGTATTCAAACAATTCATTTATAATTGATTAAATAGTTGGACTATAGTAATCATTATAATTAATAGTACCTAAATCGTTGATTAAATAGTTGGACTATTAGAATTAAGATAGAAAATTGAAAGATTGACATTTAAAACATAATCCTAGGGAAAATGTATTTAAATGGTTTAATTTTTCAAATGGGAATAAAAATTTCAGGATGGTCCTGAAAAATAATAAGTTACTTTATTTGATAAAATAACATATTAGGCCTAAGCCCGGAGTTAAGCAAATAGTAGAGCATAATCTTTGGAAGATTATGTGATGATAACTTAAGTGCTTAATCCATTAAGCTTGTCGCAGTATACTCCTTAATTTCTTTGTCAGAACTAAGGGTTAGATCCTTAAAGTATGATAATGAAATTGAAGGATCTTCATAAATCTATACTTAGATTTTAGAAGTACTAAATTGCAATACTAAACTCTTGGAGAGTTAATGACTATTCTCAATGAGATAAAGTCAAAGTTTGCAATTAGGCAAGTAGCGCAAGGCGCACCTTACTTCGATATTCTAGAAACCCAAGGCTTGGCCAAAGGCTTCTGGAATGTGGAAAATGGCAAAGGCAAAATCATTATAATCTTCTATGAAGATAAATGACATATCCCAAAATGTCTGCCTAAATTGTGGCAAACGGGATCGCGGAAGCGTGACTGCCGTTTGGACAATGCAGACATGAAGTAATTAAAGAAGGTGCAAGGCTCCGGCTTTAAATATGTTTGTCATAATTATGTTCATTACTAGTATTGAAATTAGATTTTAAATACTTAGTGTGGTACATAAATATGCATTGATGTTCAGAATCTGCTATGAGCATGAAACTGACTTCAATTGAGATTTAATCTGCGAATTGGAAACGGGACGAAAGTCGCTGTTTTAACCGTAGACACCTAAATTTAGGAACTACCCTAGGCCTTCGGGTGTGTACCTAAGTTTGGAAACTGTTATAATGTAACTAGTTTGACTAGAAACATTATCTCTATATTAGTGTTTAACCCGCTGCGGGTGAACCTTTATATTCTAGAATACTAAAATGTTTCATTATATAAAGATAATATTGAGATAAACACATTAGATGTGAATAACAGAATTTATATTTTGAATATAAATAAATCTCAAATGTATTACATGACAAACAAATAGCTCAAACTGATTTGATCAGAAGAAACATATTGTGGCATTGTTGTCTGGGACACAATTAAACAAGAATCATATATCCACACTTTCGAAGAGTGGGTACTAGGACATATTTGATTCTATTCAAATAAAGTCTACGAATCTAGTTTATTGGGCAAAATGCCTAAAATACTATTTACTTGGTAAAAGTGCAAATGCCACCGATCTGTTAGCCCTAATTCATAGTGAAGCAAGTGGGCCCATGTCTAGCTAGGCTAGAGGTGGATATGAATATTTCGTGACCTTTACGGATGTGGCATCGCGTTGTGGTTATGTGTTTCTTTTGAAACATAAATAGGAAACTTTTTCAGTTTCGACACGAAATAGACAAACAGATCGGCTAAAGTATTAAACACCACGGTTAGACCATGATGAAAATACTTAAGCAATAAGTTTCTAATATACTTGAAAGAGTATAGTATTCTTTCAATAAGGACTCCTCCCGGAACACGTCAACCTGACAGTGTGCTCGAACAGAGTAACCGAATTTTGTTGGACATAATTAGGTTAATCCTGAGTCGCTCTGAGCTACTATTTCCTTCAACGGATACGCATTAACAGTGCAGAACTTATTTAGAATAAGGTTCCATAAAAATCTGTTTGACAGATATTCATATTAGATATGAGCTGGAAAGAAATCGGGTTTCTCATTCCTGATAGATTTGGGAATGCTAGGCATATGTTTGGATGATACCAAACTAGAACCCAAATTGGATAAGTGTCAATTGTAGGTTATCCAAGGGAAATCATAAGAGTACTTATACAACTCACAAGAGAACAATTTAATTGTTGCTCGCCATGCGGTTTTCCTAAGAGGAATACCTATATGTAGTGGTAAGTGGGGGGTAGTAAAACTCGATGAAAATCGGAGTAGTAGTACTGTTCGAGGCACCGAAATGGATTCCATGTAAATCAACAAGTTTGGATACTAGTTGATGTACCGCAAGGCATTGTGCCTATTGGTACTATATAAGTCTTCAAGGAAGACATACATGGATGGCAACATACCAACGTATAAAGCTAGGCTTTTAGCGGAATGGTATCGTTATCAATATTGTGTTGATTACGATTCAACATTTTACCGGTTGCCATGGTAAATCCATTTGGATAATGCTTGCTAATGTTACATGTTTCATTTACGAAATATGTCAGCTTAATGGGAAAATCGCTTTCCTTAAACGGAAACCTTTAGGAGAATGTTTACAACATCCTGACGATTTTGTCGTACCAAAACTAGCAAACAAGGTTTTCAGGTTATTCGATCCATGTTTGGATTGAAGCAAGCATTAGGTTCTTGGAATTATCATTTTGATGTAATCATAATGGTGTATGATTTAATTCAAAACAAAATGATTCTTGTGTATATAAGGAGGTTAGTGGGAGCGCACTGACAATAAATGTCCTATAAATAATGATAATATATGTCATTTCTTGGAAATGATATTCCCATAATTACAATCGGTGAAAGCTTGGCTTTCGAGAAAACTCTCCAAGAACTCGTACATTGAAAAATATACGTGACCTGGTGTCTCATACGCTTTGAGCATATGGAGTCACAAACAGGCCAATCCAAGTGATAGTCACTGGATTGAAGTTAAGAACATCCTTAAGTATCTTAGAGAACTAAGGATGCTGTCTTAAACTATGGAGAAGGAGAACTTGAAGTGACTGGGATCACTGTAGCAAGTTTCCTAAACCGATTAAACGACTATAAGTCGCAAAACGGTACTTTACAGTTTGAATAACGGAACAGTGAGCTGGAAATCTTCCAAGCAAGATACTGTTACCGAATAAACAACAAATGCGGGTTACTGATGTAGCTGAGGCAGCAATAGAAGCCTTCTGGGTCGATACTAAATCTAATTAGATTAGACATAGTTCTTTTAGCAGTTGAGCTAGGCTTCAGCACAGGCTAAAGAATTAACGGTCTCATCAACGATCAAGATATATACTTTGATATTCATCTGATTCGTTCGGATCATACATCGTGGCGATGTAGTGATCGAATAAATCACATCAGATGATAATCATGCAAATCCGCTGACGAAAGCCTTCCTCATCAGTTTGAGCCAACCGTACATAGTTCGGGTGTCAGAAACTCGAGTGACCGGCTATAGGCCAAGTGGGAGATTGTTGGACAATTATGACTCATATCGTCACTATTTGTACAGATCACGGTGTTGTTGTACAAATTAACTATGTGACAAAGGAGATTGCACTCTTATCATTTGTGATTAGATCACCTAGATGTATAAATGATAGGAGGTCATTATAATTTGTTCATGGATTGAGAATGATATGAGACAGTATCAGTCAATGAAAGATAAATCATTAAATATCCCTAGTCAGAGTATTATCGAGATTGGACATCGATAAATGCGTAAAAGACTAGTATTACACTTGTGCACGTTGTGAGGGCACAAACAGCATAGTTCTCATATATTTGGGTATAGGATACTCATGCAAATGTAATAAGAGGTTGTGTTTACTGATGGTACGGGAAACAGTTTCGCTCTGGATAGACCCCCTCGGAATTTCATTGGTAGTATGACTATGTGTCTATGGAAGTCCGAAATCAGGGTAGGTGTATTTGGTCTTAACCTGAGACTTGTACCGCTAATACTTGCGACAACCAATATACTTTGGTTTTGGTCGTCCAGGGCTTTAACAGGTTCTGTGTACGCCTCTGCTGGGTATATTGAGAATCGTAGTGTGTTGGGTGTGATGTCAAGACGGAAGTGTCACTCCAGTCATATGGAGTAGATGATCGCGTAGGGATACAGAACTATTTCTCTAAAGGGTTACAACCATCGGGATAATATGACTTGGTCATGATTATCCGATAATAAATAGACTAGTTGCTCGTAATCCGATATATGCTTCGTACGGGGCATAAATTGTACCAGCCACAGGCCTTGCATGTGATCATCTAATACTGGATCGAAATACGCAATACTACGTATAATACGCCTGATATAGATCCTTATATTCATGTAAGGATATTTCTGGAGAATTGGGTAGGCATGACGCTTTGCTAGAAGGCAATCTTGTCTTATAAATCGGTAAAACGTAGTACTAGGTACTTACGTATTCGGATAGTCCGACGACCGAATTTACTGCCAATATATCCGGGGATCTCATGGGTCGCTTCCCAAAGATTCACCGATGTCGTATGACTCGTACTTTATTATTAATCTGGGATTAATTTGACGAGAGAGAAAATTAATCTGGGATTAATTGCGGAGATATTTTATCTGGGATAAAATATCGTTTAAAGATAGATAACGATTAATTTGGAATTAATCGATTAATTAATATATTCGATATATAAAACGAAATTGGATTTCGACGCGGAATTAAAATTAGATTTTAATTCGGGCGAACGAGTTAATTTAGAATTAATTCATTAGCGACGTGAATAGTAATTATGTTAGACATGATTATTTAATTAAATTAGATTTAATTACGACGCAACGGAAAATTCGTTAATTTGGAATTAGCGAACCCGAGCCCGGGATTGTTTGCGAGCGCATTCGCATTTCGAATTCGAGTGCGGCACGCAAGTCATATCAAGCGTCAAATCGCTAGTCACATCAAGCGTCAAATCACATGTCACTTTGAGTGATATGACCATTGATTGATTGAATGATGTGACTTGATGGGAGTTGTTGGGAGCTTTTAAAGCTTGTACTTTGTTGACTTTTTGAAAAGCAATTTGTGTATATGATTTTTGGAAAATCATTTACCATTTTTAAGTAACAAAACACATCTCTCTATCTTTCTTTCCTCTCTTCTGTATCGGCCTTAGAGGCATTTCTTCACTCGTTTTCTGCTGGGCAAAACCGAGAAGATGGGAAGCAAGTGTGATGGTTTTTGTGGCAAAAACATCGAGAGCTAGCACTCCGAGAGACATGCGAAGGTGATAGGGAAGTCGACCCATGAGCTTGGAATTATTTCACGAAGCTTGGAGCTTGACGAAGGACCAACAATGGCGATTCTTGGAGAACTGTAACAGCCCACTGCCGTGAGCAGTAAAGAGGAGGCAGAAAATTTTTGTTCATTGCCGCGTCGCTCAACCGATCGATGTGAGTATTCCGTTACTCCCTCGTTGTATTCGCACTTGTTTCTTGCTTGTTATTCGATCCTCGGGGCCGTAGAAATCCAACACCCATGCATTTTGTGACTCAATAACATAAGTGGAAGTTGTAGCTTTATTATTAGCACCGTGTCGATTGACAGTCATTACATTGAACTTGAAAAAGCCCTCAATGAGGTATCATTTTCCTACATAGACATCATTTTTGGTCAATACAAACTTGTCAGAAATAAATACAAGCTTAAAATCATTCTTGCTAAGGAGAGAGCCCGAGACTAAGTTCTTCTGAATATCAGGAACATGCATAATATTTTTCAATGTAAGCTCCTTTTCGGATGTCATCTTCAGAACCAATGTGCCTTTTTCCAACACACTCTAGAGGTAGACGAATTTCCCATTTTCAGATGATCGCCACCATCGACCTTCTGATACGAGGAAAACATCTTGCTATCAGCACAGATATGACGAGTATCCCATGTTGGGTCTCTAAGATCAATCCCAAGATCTAATAAGCATAAACATGTGTGAATACGCACAGGAATATAGCAGAAAATATACTCACTTAGATCGGTTGTGTGGATGTGTAAAGAACAAAAATTTTGCTTCTTTGAAGTTGCTCCAAGCTCCTCTTTGATTGTATGTTGAGCTCCAAGCTTTGATGAGTGAATTCCAAACTCTTGGGAATGGTTTCCCTATCACCTTTGTATGATTCTTTTAAGTGCTAGCTCTAGGAAAATTTTGTAACAAAACATCTCATTGTTCCTTTGTAACTCACGGCAATGTGAGAGTAAAAGAGAGGGAGAAATTCAGTGTTGAGCGGAAGAAAAGAATGAAAAAGTGTTGACTTTTTTTTATTTTCCAAAAACGAAAATCATATACCAAAATCCAAAGTTGGTAAAAGGTCACTCATTTCAATTAAATAAAGGTAATGTGTTTTACAACAATCAAATACTCAAATACTCTACTAACTTCCATCACCAAAAGTTAAGTGAATGACTAATGATGTGACTTATTGTGGGCCCCATTTGATTTAAAATCCAAGTGGACCCGCAAACACATTCCGGGCTCGGGTTCGTTAATTTAGAATTAACGAATTTTCTGTTGCGACGTAATTAAATCAAATTAAATTAAATAATT
This sequence comes from Zanthoxylum bungeanum, assembly GCA_019454045.1. Lineage (NCBI taxonomy): Eukaryota > Viridiplantae > Streptophyta > Magnoliopsida > Sapindales > Rutaceae > Zanthoxylum > Zanthoxylum bungeanum. The sequence goes on from SKCR01039995.1 coordinate 62,366, forward strand.
ATGCCTAGAAAAATTACTATTAAAGTCGCTCGCGAATTAATTCTAAATTAATTTGTTCGCCCGAATTAAAATCCAATTTTAATTCCGTCATGAAATCTAATTTCATTTAATATATCGAATATATTATTTAATCCATTAATTCTGAATTAATAGTTCTCTCTCTTCTATTGAATTTTATCACATATAAATTCTCACCGTAATTAATCCTAGATTTATTTTATCTCTATTCTAATTAATCCCAGATTAATTATGTTCTAGTCCTACGTCATCGGTGAATCTTCAAGAAGCGACCCATGAGATCTCTAGATATGTTGGCAGTAAATCCGGTCGTCGGACTATCCGAACATGTGTGTACCCCGTACCATGTTTTATCGATTTACAAGACATGTTTGGCTTCTAGCAAAGCACCGTGCATACCCAATTCTCCAGAAATATTCTTTAAGGAATATATAATCTTTGTCAGACGTAGTATACGTAGTATTACGTATTGCGATCCAGTATCAGATGTCACATGCAAGGCCTGGGGCTGAATAGTGTCTGCCCCGTACGAAGCATATATCGGATCACAAGCAACAAGTCTCTATAATCGGATAATCATGACCTTGTCATATTATCCCGATAGTTGCAACATAATAGAGAACCAGTTTTGTATCCCTGCGTGATCATCATCTCCATATGACTGAAGTGATACTTTCGTCTTGACATCACAACCAATACACTACGATTCTCAATAAACTCAGAGAAGCGTACGCAAAACCTGTTAAGTCCCGGACGACCAAAACCAAAGCGTATTGATTGTCGCAAGTACTAGCGATGCAAGTCTCAGGTTAAGACCAAATACACCTACCCTGAATCGGATTCCCATAGACACATAGTCATACTACCAATGGATTCCGAGGGGTCTATCCAGAGCGAAGCTGTTTCCGTACCATCGGCAAACACAACCTCCTATCACACTTGCATAAGTATCCAATACTTAAATATATGAGAACTATGTCGTTATGCTCCCACAAACGCCACAAGTGCAATACTAGTCTATTCCGCATTATCGATGTCCATTCTCGATAATACTACGACTAGGAATATTTAATGATTAAACCTTGTGGATTGATATCGTCTCATATCTTATTAATCCGGAACTAATCATAAGGACTTTTAATCATTTATTTATCAAGTAATCTAATTACAAAATGATAAAATAGCAATTTCCATTGTCACATAGTTAATTTGTACAAAAACCACAATGTCTTTTACAAATAGTGACGCTATGGGTCATAATTGTCCAAAAATCTCCCACTTGGCCTATAGCCAGTCACTCAAGTATCTAACACCTGAACTATGTACATGTCGCTCAAACTTTGCTGAGGAATAGCTTTCGTCAGCGGATCTGCAATGTTGTCCTCTGATGCGACCTTCTCGATCTTCACATCGCCACGATGTATGATCATCTCACGAATCAGATGGAAACGTCGAAGAACATGCTTGGATCGTTGATGAGACCACGGTTCCTTAGCTTGCGCTATAACCCCGTTATTGTCACAATACATGGAACGGGCTCAGCTGCTAACGGAACTACTCCTAATCCAATTAGGATCCAACTGTCCAGAAATCCCTGACTGCTTCTTTATCTGCTGCTCAGCTGCAGTAATATTTCGCGCTTCTGTTGTTGAATCGCAACAGTCTCTTGCTTGGAAGATTTCCAGCTTACCTGCTCCGTTGTTCAAAACAAATATGTACCCGGATAGCGACTTACAGTCGTCTTTATCGGTTTGGAAACTTGCATCGGTAAACCCAGTTACCTCAAGTTCTCCATCTCCATAGATTAAGAAAGCACCATTATTTCGTCTAAGATACTTAAGGATGTTCTTAACCGCCATCCAGTGACCATCACATGGATCGGTCTGATAGCGACTACACATGCTCAAAGCATACGAGACATCATGTCGCGTACATATCATGGCATACATGATCGATCCGACTGCCAAAGCGAACGAGATCTGACTCATGTTATCCTCTCATCTTGAATTTTAGGACACATGTCCTTAGATAGAGTGACACTGGCAACAGTCCCCTCTTGTACTGTTCCATGTTGAATCTCTTCAACACTTTGTCAATGTACGTGCTCTGGGAGAGTCCAATCAGCTTTCTAGATCTATCCTCGTAGATCTTTATTCCTAGAATAAAGGCTCTGCTTCTCCCAGATCTTTCATGGAGAATTTTAATGAAAGCCAAGTTTCACCGATTGTAGCATGGAATGTCATTGCCAATAAGCAATACATCATCAACCTAAAGGACAATGAATGTCAGTGCGCTCCCACTAACCTTCTTATATACACAAGGATCGTCCTTGTTTTGAACGAAATCATATTCTTTTATGATCTCATCAAAACGTTGGTTCCAAAAACGTGATGTTTGCTTCAATCCATAAATGGATCGATTTAACTTGTAAACCTTGTCTGCATATTTTGGTACGACAAAACTGTCAGGCTGTTGCATATAAACATCCTCCAAAAGGTTTCCGTTAAGGAAAGCGGTTTTGACGTCCATCTGCCACATCTCATAATCGAAATATGCAGCAATAGCAAGCATTATCCGAATGGATATAATCATGGCAATAGGTGAAAAAGTTTCGTCGTAATCGACATCATGTCGTTGACGATACCCTTTCGCTACAAGCCTAGCTTTGTACGTTTGTATGTTGACATCCATGTCGGTCTTCTTCTTGAAGACCCATTTGCAACCAATAGGCTTTACGCCTTCTGGTTCATCAACCAGTGTCCAAACTTGGTTGGTGTACATGGAATCCATTTCGGATTTCATGGCATCTTCCATAAACCGGAGTCGATACCTTGTATCGATTCCTCATACGTAGCTGGTTCGTTTTCCTCAATAAGATTAATATCCACATGAGGTGAGATCAGAAACCCATACCTCCTTTGTTGACTCTCTCTCATGATCTACGTGGTTTCTTGTGTATTCGAAGATTGTGGTACAGTCTCATCCCTGATGAACTGTTCATGTTCCGTTAAGGAATCGGTGCCAGGAACAGTATCACTCTGATTTTCATCGAGTTCTAATTTCCTCTCATTTACCACTGCATTTAGGAATTCCTTCTCAAGGAAAACCGCATGTAGAGCAACAAATACTTTGTTCTCTTATTGGTTGTAGAAGTAATATCATTTGGTTTCCCTAGGATAACCTACAAATAGACACTTATCCAATTTGGGTTCAAGTTTGGTATCATCCAAACGTTTAACGTATGCCCAGCAACCCCAAATCTTCAGGAATGAGAAACCCGGTTTCTTTCCTGTCCATATTTCATACGGAATCTGTTGAACAGACTTTGACATAACCTTATTCAAAATAAGTATTGCACTGTTCAATGCATATCCCCAGTAGGAAATAGGTAGCTCAGTGCAACTCATCATTGACCTTACCATGTCTAACAAAGTTCGGTTTCTCCATTCGGACACATCGTTCAATTGAGGTGTTCCGGGAGGAGTCCACTGTGAAAGAATACCATACTCTTTCAAGTAATCAAGAAACTCATTGCTCATGTATTCTCCACCACGGTCCGACCGTAATGTTTTAATACTTTTGCGGGTTGTTTTCTACTTCGTGTCGAAACTCTTTGTATTTCTCAAAGGTTTCCGACTTGTGTCTCATAAGATACACATAACCATAACGCGATGCATCATCCGTAAAGGTTACGAAGTATTCATATCCACCTCTAGCCTGGCTAGACATGGGCCCACATACATCACTATGAACGAGGGCTGACAGTTCGGTGGCACGTGCACCTTTACCGCTAAAAGGTGTTTTAGGCATTTTGCCTAATAAATAATATTCGCATACATCATATGAATTTGGATCAAATCCATCCAAGTACCCACTTTTCGAAAGTGTGGATATGCGAGTCTTGTTAATGTGTCCCAGACGACAATGCCACATATAAGTTTCATCTTTGTTACTTAGTTTAAGCCTTTTGTTTGTTACATTATATGTTTGAGATTGATTTATATTCAAAATATAAAGACCATTATTCACATCAACACTGCATGTCTCCATATCATTTTATATACATAAAACACCCAGTGTTTCTAAAAACAAAAGTATAGCCATATTGGGCTAATAAAGATACAGATATAATATTCTTAGTCAAACTAGGTACGTAATAATTGTCTGATAAATTTAGTACATGCCCCGATGGCAGTTCCTACAGCCAAAACAGCAACCCTGGTCCCGTTTCCAACTCGTAGATCAATCTCCCCTAAGGCCAGTCTCCTGCTAATCTGCAGATCCTGCACATCAGTACATATATGAGTCCACAACCAGAATCAAAAATCCAATTTTCATAATTAGAGGTAGACATGTTTATTTCTATAACAAACATACCTGAAACCGGTGCCTTGCCCGCTTTGATTTCCTTCATGTGCGTCTTGTACTCACGACAGTCACGCTTCCAGTGACCCCATTTGCCACACTGCAAGCATACATCTTGGGATTTGTCATTTGCCTTCCCAGAAGACTTTGACGATTTGGCCTTGCCCTTCTTCTTCTTCTTCTTCTTTACACCTCCAGTAGCCTTCGGCCAAGCCTTGGGAGACTGAGATGTTGAAGCGAAGTGCGCCTCGCGCTTTTTGCCCTTCAATAGCTCTTTTTCTGCTTCACGCAGCATTGCCATCAGCTCTCCAAGAGTATGGTCTTGGTTCATCATATTGTAGTTCATGATGAACCCGCTCCAGCTGTCATGAAGAGACTGCAAGATCAAATCAATAGAAGTCTCAGCCTCAAAGGTTATGCCTAGCTGACCCAGCTATTCAATGTCAGTAATCATCTGCGACACATGGTGCTCAAAAGATGTACCCTCTGACATTCGAGAGCGAAAGAGCTTCTTCTGCAATTCATACATTTGCGATCTAAGGTTAGATCGATGAAGGTCCTTCAATTTTGCCATCATAGTATAGGGATCTAATCTCTGTTTTGGCGACGAAATTGAGGGGTCATCGCAAAGAGCATGACGGATTGAGCAATTGAGTTGTCATCGTTATGAGTCTTCCAAAGCTCAAGCTCAAGCGGCTGCTCATTTCCGCGCTTAGGCCCGAGAGGTCTCTCTATCGTATAGAGCATCCTCTCAGCCCCCAGGACAATCCTGAGGTTCATATCCCAGTCAGGAAAGTTCGCGCCATTAAAGACATTTTCGCCCATGATAATGTCTCTAACCCCGATCTTTCCAGTCATCTTAATTGCAATAAGCTAACTATTCAATTAACGATTTTTGGGTACAGTCCAACTGTTACAAGAAAAATAATAGAATATTAGTCCAACTAATAAATATATAAAATTAACGAAATAATTTGAAAGCGCGTAATGCCAAGTATTTGAACGAAATTGCAAATTCAATATTGGCCTCCCATTATTTTTTGGTGAGCCTCTAACCCTCTGTTGAGTACTCGGGAAACCTAGTTTCCTAGTGGGCTAGGATCCCGTTAAATAACACACAACCTTAACTTTGGCCAACAAGCTGTATGATACTTAACTAGGTAGATCTCTAAGATCAATTGGATCTTATCCAATTCCTAGATCCGGTAGGTGGACCTCCAAGTCTGAAACATATATACAATATATATGCTAATATATACAATATATTTTCCTAACCTTTTCCTCTGAATCAACTAAGCCTTGGCTTTGGCTCAACAAGCTTAATGATTCCAGTTAAGCGGGACCCATTGACTTTGGAAAGCTTCGTAATCCATGTCGATGAACAAGAATTGATCTTGACTTTGGCTAATAAATCACAACTTGCCCAAGACATGCGATATGGAACAAAGCCTTCATAATTCAAACATATTCGCGATGGACAAAGGTCTTGACTTTGGCCAACAAACCAATGCCAATCTTGGATATTGAGAATGAATCACTCAATGGAAGGAAAACACTTAATATTTGTTGAGGGTTTTTCGCGTAATTGGCAACCAATTAATTATCTTTGATTAGGTCTCATCATACACCCTTAAGCATGCATTCTAAAAGCATAATAAGGCGCGATAAATAAATTAATAATGATATACGGATGGATATCTCACAAATTGTTCCTAGAATAAATCACCCAATTTCCTCTCACTGGCTAGCACTATTCTAACTTCTACCCAATTACATAATACAATAAAGAAACCTCATCACATTGAGGGGAATTGGAGAGAATAGAATTACAAAGAATCAAGAGATAAAGGCTGGACACGCAGGTCTAATTTAATAAATTCTAAATTTATTGCAACAATTTCTAAAATTTCCCTCACCCATCTAATATCCATCCGATATACATTATTCATACAATACATCCATGTATTCACACAAAGCATGTTATTCAATCAATATAATCCAATTAATTAATCTTTGAATTAAGTGATCATCAATTGTTCAAACAACGATTTGATTTGCGCGAGTCCAACTCGTTTAAGAATAAGTACTCCAAGTGCGTATTCTTGAATTATATCTAACTACAATTTTAAATCCAATTTAATTTGTATTCAATACTAATTCTAATTTAATTCCAAATTAAATAATTATACTTTTAATGCGCCTTTGCGACTTAGATTCTAAATCTAATCTTAATGGGTCTCAAAGTTAACATCCAATGTCAATTAATTAAAGTCCAATGGGCTTTCAATTAATTTCTTAAGGCATGGGCTTTGGCCAATATGGGTCAAACCCAAATGCCAAGGCCCAATAAAGGAATCACCATATTTGCCATAAAATTAATTTTGGCACATTAGGCCCAATTAAATTTAAAAGATCCATTTATTATATTTGGACTTATTGTCCTAAACCAACTTGGCCCAACCAAGCCCATTAGGCCCAAATACAACAATTTTAGCCAAATTCCAAATGAAGCCTAATTAATTAAATTCTAATATTCCAAATATCGCAATTTATTTAATTAAAGTGTATAGCCATAATTAATTATTTAAATTAACATTTCCAAAACACCAATTTATATAATTAATCATGCTTTAATTAATCAACTTATGTCCAACACAAATTGAAGCAAAATCAATCCCAACATGCTCTTTAGGCTCACGACAATATGATAATTTTTTATTAATTTTGATTTCAATCCAATTAAATCACAAATCAATTTATTCATTCATTTTAAACACATCCAATGGTCTAAAATTCAAAATCACCATGAGCTAAGGGTTCATATATCATTCGGCCAAGCCTATAGATTTGGGGAAAATTAATCCAATTAATTTTTCATAAAATTGATCATGCATAACTCTAAGTTATCATTATCTAAGCATACTCAAACAAACAATTTGATTAAATCATGCTCAAATCAAAAATATCCAAATTCAAGATTAAGAACCCTAATTCAATTTCATGCTTAAATAGGCTCATGATACCATTGTTGGGTCTATAAGATCAATCCCAAGATCTAATAAGCATAAACATGTGTGAATACGCAAATGAATATATCGAAAAATATACTCACTTTGATCGGTTGTGTGGATGTGTAGAGAACAAAAAATTTTCTTCTTTGAAGTTGCTCCAAGCTCCTCTTTGATTGTATGTTGAGCTCTAAGCTTTGATGAGTGAATTCCAAACTCTTGGAATGGTTTCCCTATCACCTTTGTATGATTTTTTTAAGTGCTAGTTCTAGTAAAATTTTGCAACAAAACTTCCCCTTGCTTATTTGTAACTCACGACAATGTGAGAGTAAAAGAGAGGGAGAAATTCGGTGGTGAGAGGAAGAAGAGAATGAAAAAGTGTTGACTTGTTTTTGATTTTCCAAAAACCAAAATCATATACCAAAATCCAAAGTTGGTAAAAGGTCACTCATTTCAATTAAATAAAGGTAATGTGTTTTACAAGCTAACATCAAATACTCAACTAACTTCCATCACCAAAAAGTTAAGTGAATGACTAATGATGTGACTTGTTGTGGGCCCCACATGATTCAAAATCCGAATGGGCTCGCAAACACATTTCGGGCTCGGGTTCGTTAATTCCGAATTAATGAATTTTCCGTTGCGACGTCAAATTTAATTAAATAATTATGCCTAGCAAAATTACTGTTAAAATCGCTCGCGAATTAATTCTAAATTAATTCGTTCGCCCGAATTAAAATCCAATTTTAATTCCGACATGAAATCTAATTTCATTTAATATATCAAATATATTATTTAATCGATTAATTCTGAATTAATCGTTCAATCTCTTCTATTGAATTTTATCCCAGATAAATTCTCGCCGTAATTAATCCTAGATTTATTTTCTCTCTTATAATTCATCCCAGATTAATTATGTTCGAGTCATACGTCATCGGTGAATCTTCGGGAATCGACCCATGAGATCTCTGGATATGTTGGCAGTAAATCCGGTCGTCCCACTATCCGAACATGTGCGTACCCCATACTACGTTTTTACCGATTTACAAGACATGGTTGGCTTCTAGCAAAACAATGTGCCTACCCAATTCTCTAGAAATATTCTTTAAGGAATATATAATCTTTGTCAGGCGTAGTATACATAGTATTGCGTATTGCGATCCAGTATCAGATGTCACATGCAAGGCCTGAGGCTGGAATAGTGTTTGCACCGTACGAATTATATATCGGATCACAAGCAACTAGTCTCTATAATCGGATAATCATGACCTTTTCATATTATCATGATAGTTGCAACATAATAGAGAACCAGTTCTGTATCTTTGCGTGATCATCATCTCCATATGACTGAAGTGATACTTCCGTCTTGACATCACACAACAATACACTACGATTCTCTATAACCCAGAAGAGGCGTACACAGAACCTGTTAAAGTCCCGGACGAATAAAAACCAAAGCGTATTGATTGTCGCAAGTACTAGCGATGCAAGTCTCAGGTTAAGACCAAATACACATACCCTCAATCGGATTCCCATAGACACATAGTCATACTACCAATGGGATTACGCGGGGTCTATCCAGAACGAAGCTGTTTCCGTACCATCGGCAAACACAACCTCCTATCACACTTGCATAAATATCCAATACTCAAATATATGAGAACTATGTCGTTATGCTCTCACAATGCGCACAAGTGCAATACTAGTCTATTCCGTATTATCGATGTCCAGTCTCGATAATACTACGACTAGGGATATTTAATGATTAAACCTTTGTGGATTGATATCGTCTCATATCTTATTAATCCAGAACTAATCATAAAGACTTTTATCATTTATTTATTCAAGTAATCTAATTACAAAATTATAAAATAGCAATTTCCATTGTCACATAGTTAATTTGTACAAAAACCACAATGTCTTTTACAAATAGTGACGCTATGGGTCATAATTGTCCAACATCCCCAGTGTCTACCCACCATTCTCTTGGATTCCCAACCAAGTTGGTTTCTATTACAACTGCTGAAAGGTTCATATCTGAGATCTCACCAGTTAACTGCTCATTTTCAGTGACTTGAGCCTCATTTTTCTTTTTCTTGCCTTTGTCCTGAGACTTCTTGTTTCTGCAGACCTTTGCCATATGACCGTTTTTTCCACAGTTGTAGCACTTCCCCTTGAACTTCTTGTTAGCTTGGGAAGAATAAGCTCTATTGTTCTTTCTATTTTTGCTACAATTTACACCCTCGACGATGTTGGCTAATGAGCGGAAAATATATCATTATTTACCGCCATTTTGACCTAATATTTTGTATAGTTTCTCGAGTTTTATGAACATTTTGATGTGTTTTAGTTTATTTTACAGACAAAATAAAATCGGGACTTAATGGAATCAATCAGGATCAAAAATATGGAACAAATAAGGGTAAAAATTAGACTTGACATTTGGATATTGGAGGTGAAAACTTGAAATGGCGTTCTAACGAAGTACAATTTTGGAAATTTTAGTTTTACGTAATTTTTCGTATTTTGGCCATAACTTATACTCCAATATCGGATTGAGGTGATTCAAGTTCCAGATTAAAGAAGACTCAAAGATATACAACTTTGACGTTCATAATAATTTCGAATTCGGAAGTTTTCATGACCGAAATTGATAAAACATCCGAAAGTATTTTATATATAATTATTAAAGTCATTTTCAAAACCAAAAAAAAAATAAAAATAAAAAATAAAAAATTGAAAATTGTCAAACTTCCACCAAACATGCTTGCATGTTTGATGGAGGATTTGGTGCCATGTTTTGTGTCATGTTAAAGAGCCATGTTTGGTGGAGAAATTTGTGGAGACAAAATTTTGCCTATAAATACCAAGTCATTTCATTTGTAAATTTCATACTTTCCTTGAGGTTTCTAATAAGAACTTGAGGATTGTATATTGTGTGTTTATTTTCAGTATTTTAATTATGTAATTTTATTTTTAGTAATAATAGTTTGTGTGTTTTTACTTTCTTTTATGCTTTGTAGTTTTTTTCCGCTGGGGAAAGGGTGAAACCTTTAATATGATAAAGTAGATTAATCTCACTTATTTTATAAATGGAAATTATAATTTAATAATATGAATTAATATTGTAGCGCCTACATGGATGGTTTTATTTATTTGACATAATGTGACAACCGCCTATATGGTCGGTCTTTAGGTGACAGATGATTAGGTCCTATATGGCTGGTTTATGGACAAATAATAACACCGTCTTTATGGCTGGTTTGACTTAATTGGATAACACTGACAATGTCTATATTATAATAAAGTGATATTTATACATTTGAAATATAAATGTGGATCATCTAACCCCATCATTTTATTTTTATTCTAGGGAAGTGATGAAACACAATATTCAAGAGTTTAATAATTGACTTTCTTTATATAATGTGTGATGTTTTGGCTTGTTTATTGAATCTTAAGCTTAATGTTTCTTGTTGCCTGATTACTAATAAGATTGATGTGGTAAACTTAAAATGAACTAGGAAAAGAGATTTTAGGTTTCAGCCTTAGATTCAATAGCTCACGATCTCATCTTGGGGTAAATGTCTCTTAGGTAGATTTCCTTACATGATAGGAATATACATGTCGGTTGGGGGTAGCCACAATTGGAACTTAATCTTAATGAATTCATGTAACTTGGTTAACATAGGAATATAGTTAATTAGGTTATTCTGGGTGTTTGCATCTGACCATCGGAAGAGGCTTTTGCATATCTTCGTGTTCCAAGTTAACAAACTAATTTATTACACATATATAAGAGAATCAATTCATCATTAGAATAATATGTGTGGAATGACAACCCTAGATGTTTATTTTCTTTATTATTATTTTTCCTTTGTTTTTATTTTGTATTTTTATTTATTCAGTTATTATTAGCAAATCCACATTCAACCCAACCAATCAAGCAATCATTCCATTCTCATCCTAATTAGATACATGTAAATAAATAGTATCAATAATTAATAACAACAGTAGAATTTAAGTCCTCGTGGATCGATTTTTTTATACTACTTGAGCGATACGTGCGCTTGCATTACGTGTGTGATTTAACCAGTCAAGTTTTTGGCGCCGTTTCCGGGGACTTATTTTTCTTGAGTTATTAATTTTGAAGCTATCTATTTTACTTGTATCTAATTTTCTTTATTTTTATCTGTAATTTTTATTTCTTTCTTTTATTTTTCAAGTGGTTGAAAATGGATCTTCATTGGATGATAACAGAATTACGAGCTTTACAAGGTAAAGATACACCCCAAATCAGGGAGCAACAGTCCGATTTTCTGAGGCCTGTTGTCCAGCCCAACAACTATCCAAGGATGTCAGAACCAATCAATACAACATTTTCTCACAGAACGCTATGGGAGATGTGTGATATGTGATGGTAACCACCCGAGCGATAAATGCATATAGGGTGGCAAAACTATCAGAGACCTTCATGGTACGAAGAACCAGGACATTTCACTGAACCTTATTCTCCATCTTATCCACCATCCACCTACGATCTTCATCAAGAACCGGAACCATCAGAGGAAGAACAAGTTATTGACATGCTCAAAAATTGGATCAATAAATAAGACGAAAAGTTGGATGCAATGGTTGAAACATTTCAGAATCAAATAAAAAACCTTCAGAGTCAAACAACATCCATACAAAGAATGACAGATCAAACGAGGCAATTAACAGAATACCATAACTACATACCTCACGAAACATTTTCTAATGAATCTGACGAAGCCTTCGAGTACCAATCATTTCACGATGACACCTTAACAAAGGAAGAGGCTGAGAAATATCAAGAATCAGAGGTATCAGTTCAGGAGCCCGAACCAACAGAGTCTCAATTTTATCTTTATTATTCATCAGACTCTGACGATGATCAAGAAGCAGAGCTGTCTATACCAACAACAAGTGAGGATGAAACTATGTATCCTCAAAATGAAGATCTTGGAGCATGCATTGCACAAATGTTTGAAGAAAAGCTACTCGAACCGTTCATACCAACCACAGATGATAAATGCCTACAATTAGACATATCCTTACATCTTCAGGTTGACACATATGGAGCATGCATTTCACAGATGACAGATGAAGAGCTGAATACAGAAATTTTAAAATACATCTGTGAAGAAAATATGGAGCAAGAAGCAAAATAGATGGATGAGCAAATGTCTGACCGTATTGAAGATCTCATGCATTCAGGAGAAACATCACTGTATTGGGGAGTACACAACAAAGACACCACCCAGAAGCTTGACATAATGGAACTCTCATTCAAAGTCAAGCACCATATGAGACCTCTTGATTTTATTTCTTTTCTTTCAGGTACCACTGGAGCGACAAAGATTAAAAATATGGCACAAGCACTGAATGAGACAAAATTCTTTTTGCCACTTTACTGTTGGAAGAGACCATTCAAAAGCAACGCTCATGAGATTGTCTTTAATCAGACGTCCAAAACCACGCTGAAACCTCATTGGCGGATGGATTTCAGTCACGTCTGGCTGAAGATGAAAAATTTAGCACTAGCAGGGAGGCAACCCATGCAATTTTTATTGTAATTTATGTTTTATTTTGTGTATACATTGCAGAGTTTTTAATTTTGTGTGATATTTTCAGGGAAAAACACAAACAGAGCATTTTAGGCAGAGCAAGAATGGGATGGTGTTTGGCAATGATCACAAAGATGAGATTTAATTCATTAGTGATGGCTGAGTAATGAATGGATTCTTGAGACGCATCCTAATGGATTTATATACCAAGCGAGTGGCATATTGCGTACACAATTCTGTGGCCTTAATAAATGCTTTCATTTGTTTTTCGGTTGTGATCTCCTTAATTTTCGCCGACAGAATCCATACTTTTTGACATTCACGATATATTTTATTGTTTAGCTAATAATTATCATTTGACATGTACTAGTGCTATTATTACTCATCTTTTTTCAGGTTCTATAAATTTAGCTCGTTATTGCACCCTTGAAGATATCCAGATTTGAGAGAAATACATAAAAAAAAATGGAAGAACTTCAAGAAGACGAGTGGTAAACATTTATGTGTTTTGCGGTACTAGTGTTGGTTCTAAGCCAAAACTCGTTGCAGCAGCACAAGAATTGGGTAGAGTCATAGCTCAAAGGAATATGCACTTAGTATATGGCGGTGACAATCTTGGACTAATGAGATACGTTTCAAGGGCCGTACAGAAATCAGATACTCAAGTTCTGAGTATCATCCCAAAACCTTTCGCACAAGCAATTCTTATAGGACCATCAAACAGAGATGAATGCATTGTGCCAGGTATGTCCGAACGACTTGTTGAAATGATTAACCGTGTTGATGCTTTTATTGCTTTGCCAGGTGGCTTGGGCACAATTGAGGAAATTTTTACAGTGCTATCTTGGGCGAACTTGAACATACAGCAGAAACCAATTGGATTGTTTAACGTTGATGGATTTTATAACTTTCTTTGTGTGTTTCTTGATGATGCCCGGAAAATTGGTTCCTTTCAAAACTTGTAAAAGATATCATCTTTACTGCCAGAACTTCCCATGATTTAATTGACCAATTTTTAGCATTTGAACCACAAATTGACCATATCATTTCCAGATAAACTTGTCCGATAATGATCATGGTAAGAAGCGTCGGATAAATCTGGATCTTAACATTTAATTTTTTTTTAGATGTAGAATTCCAGCTAACCGAGTACTGTTTTCTAAACTCTTCTTCTACTTTTTTAGACATTGTGGACAATGTCTCAATTAGGTTTGGGGGAGGGGAATAATTGACAAGTATCTTTTTTTTTTTATTGTGTTGTTTTTATTTGATTTTTAGTCAAAAATTTTCAAAAATTAAAAAAAAATTAAAAAATATTTTATGATTTTTGTATTTTTTAACTTGACTAATTAGGTGGAATGTTGTTTTGAGATAGATGTGTAAAGAGTTCACGCTCCTGAGACGTGTCTCAATCTATTTCGTAACAAGTTAATTCTTGTTTATTTCCTTTTTAATTATTTAAATTTACAAATTCTCCATAATATTGACTAAATTGAAAATCATATGTTCATTTGACAGGTATTATCAACATACATAGTAACATATGCACATGAGTTGTAAGTGAAAAGTTTGTAATATTCAGTGCTCTAGTTTAATTGGAGGAATCATCTAAAAAAACGATGAAATAATAATAAAAAAAAAACATCTGAGATCCGAGTAATTAAGTTTGTAGGGTGTTGTTAACACCTAGTGCCCTAAAGCCAACTGGTTTGGGAGTCACTGGCCCAAAGCTCGCTACATTGGTTAAAGATGTAAAAAAACAAAAAAAAAAAAAACAAATCTGAAATCCGAGTAATTAAGTTTGTAAGGGTGTCTTAATACCTAATGCCCTAAAGCCAATTGATTTGGGAGTCACTGGCCTAAAGCTCGTTATAGGATTGAAGATGTTGTTAAAAAAAAAAAAGCATAGTGAAAAAGCATATTTGAGAATCTGAATGAAATCTAAACAATCCATGGAATTATTAGAATCCATAGATTATAAAAAAAATTTGACAAAATTTATTAAAATCTTAATTGAATAGTGAAAAAGCATTAGAATTGAAAATCAATCACCTTTTTAAAATGGTCCACCTCCACGCCTACACCAAACAAGCCTTACCCAAACACTGTTACCTGTAATCTTTATGAGACTGTAATTTTATCATTATAATATAAAAAATTATAATATATGTATTCTAATTATTTTAAAAATTATCAATTAAAATTGATAATAAAAAATAACTAAAATATGTGTCGATAAAATTTTTGGAAAACAAAAAAAAAAAGAATACAAAACCCTAGACAGAGTATGTACAAATTTGCTATATATAAGCAAACGGTACCATAGAAGCAAACCCTAGCTATATTTATCGAGCCACCTCTTCACTCACCTCTCTGTATCTCCACCGCCGTCAATTAATCACAGTGAGTTCCATTCTTTATACATCAGATTGATTAATCCTAATTCCGATTAAACTTTTAACTGAACACTATTTGCCGTCTTCTTGCAGATTGTTGGTGGATTTTTTTATTTATTTTTTTTTTCTGCTACAAAAGGCAAACGATGTCGGACGATGAGAGAGGAGAAGGAGTTGGATCTCACTTCTCCTGAAGTCGTCACTAAATACAAAACCGCTGCTGAGATCATCAATAGTTAATACTCTCTTACTCATTCACAGTTTATTATTTATTTATTTTTTCTTGCGAATAGATTGTTAATTTATTCAGTCGTATTTTGAAAAGATTGTGTTTTGGTTCATATTTTGATATACAGCTGAAAATTAGCAGAATTTTTATTTATTGATAAATGTATATAGCTTGTGATTTTAATTTGTGTATAAAATGCGCTATATTTTTTGAAATAGATTGTTTGTTTGGGTACTAGTTTTGGTATAAAAGGTTGAAATTTTGCAGAGGCTTTGCAGTTTGTAGTATCAGCATGCAGACCTGGTGCTAAGGTTTATGACGTTTTTGTGAAAGGGAGATTCATTTATTAGAGAGTGAGTTTTTAAATTTTATGTTGGGGGTTTGTAAAGTTTTGACTGCAAAATATAATTTTACTTTGAATAATGACATGGTTTATGGGTTCTTGTTGTTTGTGTTAAAGACAAACCGGGAACGTGTACAAGAATGTTAGAAGAAGATTGAAGGGGCATTGCATTCCCGACATGTGTTTCTGTAAACAACACTGTCTGTCATTTTTCGCCACTTTGGAGTGACAGAACAACCTTGAGAGCAGGTGACATGATCAAGATGTAAGCATTTTCGAAACTTGGTCATTTATTTGCTTCATTAAAGTGTGCATTGTTTAAACTGTTGAAAAATTTATGGAGGGAGAATGATTGTGGGTTTTAATTGTTGCAGTGATATGGATGTCACATAGATGGGTTTATTGCTGTAGTTGCACATACTCATGTCCTCCAGGAAGAGCCTGTTACAGGCCGGGCAGCTGATTTATTGCTGCAGCAAATACTGCTGCTGAGGTTGCCTTGAGGCTTGTAAGGCCTGGAAAGAAGGTAATTTCTTTGTACTAATGTGTTTTTTTCGTTGTTTTTTATCTATTTTAGTTGGAGTGTTAAACACATTAAATATTATCACTCAGAGATATTCTTGTTCCCATAATGTTTGCTATTATTTTGAGAGGATTTTATGTGCTTGTTGCCATTGCCAAAGATCAAGCTGTTCTTCAAATACCAAAGCTTTTGTCCTGTGGTTGTAGTTGTACACTAGCAGCAGCATAAAAATGACTTTTTTTGGCACTTTAGTTTTGAATTGTTATTTAATTTTGAATCCTTGTATTGTGTGTTTGTGTTTTCATTATATTGCATCCCCTAAATGATGATTTTTTGTGATGAGCTATGGGCCAAAATCCAAATGAAGCTCTTTTTGTCATAGTTACTCTGATAGGGGAATGTTATGCAGCCAAGGATGCAGACAATTTTTTTTTATTAATAGATACAAGTAAATGTCCCTTCCCTTGTTAGTTTGAAAAGCAGGCAACTTTGCCGAGGTGATTAATTGCATGTTGATTTCCTCTTTTTTTCCCTGTTGCCAATAAATCTGTGGCTTTAATAGGGCTTCTTTTGGTTGATACTACTTCACATCAGTTGATACCTGTTGCCATGTGAGCCACACATATTTAAAATTGGTTTTCAAATTGTCTGTGTTTCCACATGTTCTCTACTTGATGAGGACTGCGAAGGTGATGGATGAAGCTCCAATGAAGCCTTTTTTAGTAATGGTTACACTAATAGAGAACCATTTGCCCTTTTTATCTTGTACAAAACATCGAACCCCATTCACAACTCGTTTCCATTCTCTATCATTTAATTTGTCTCTAACAGGCACGTGCCTCATTATTTTTTCTCATTGTGTCCAGTGTTATTAAAGGCGCGCCTGAGGCGCGCCTGAGGCGCGCCTCAGTAGAGGCGACAGGCAATGCGCCTCATCTACCACCAGGCGAGGCGACACCACTCAGGCGCGCGCCTAAGCGTCGAGGCGCGCGCCTGAGTGGTCAAGAAAAGGCGCGCCTCAGGCGCAAAAAGGACCCGTTTTGTATTTTTGTAACCCACCCAAGCCCGACCCAAAACCCTAAAAAACCCAACCCAAATCACAATTTTTTGACTTAAATTAAAAACCTAACTGCCGATTTTGGCATTAAAAAAAAAACCCTAACTCTCCCTTACACTCTCTCCCTTAAGCCCTCTAACAAGTTATCAAAAAAACCCTAACTCACATCTCCCTCTCCCTAAGGGCTAAGAATAATCTGTAAGAGGTATGTAAGGCTTTTGTTTTCTATTTTTTTTTTAAAATTTTTTTTTTGGATTGCACTATTGCAGCAGCAGCAGGCTGCTGCTGCTGTGAATATCACAGCAGCAGCTGCTGGCTGCTGTGATATTCACAGCAGTCTGCAGCTGCTGCTCCAAAAAAAAAATTGTTAATAAATAATAACTTAATATTTAATAATTTTATCATTGATATTATCATTATGGTGGTCCATGGATTGTTGTATGTTGATATTAATATGAATTTTTATTATGAAATTTAGGGTTGTATTGGTTCTAGTCTTTATCATTATTTTATAAAGGTGTAGAATTCACTTATGAAGAATATGTATAACCAGATGATCTAGAAATAAGCATATTACAAATGAAAACAAACTTTAGCTGATCAAGATATATAATAATCTCTCTTCAGGACAACACCTTACTCAGTGTTATTTAAACTTGTAATTTATAAATGAAATTTAGGATAACTGGATAAGAACTATAAAAAAAAAAAAAAGGTTAAATATCATTTATGGCTAATTGATAGTGTGAAACAATCTTATACATTGTTTTTCTATATATTTTTACATATTTTGTTATATTTTGCGCCTCACATTCCTCAGGCGCGCGCCTTGCGCCTTGAGGCGCGCGCCTAGGCTCCAGGACCTTTTGCGCCTCGGTGCGCCTTGCGCCTTAAATAACACTGATTGTGTCTCAGATATTCATACCCCTAATTGATGAAACCTCTATGAAGTTATGGGCTAACACCCAAATGAGGCTCGTCATAGTTACTCTGATAGGTTTACTCCGTGACTACTCTTAGGGTGATATACTGATTAACTTCTGTTTATAAGTAAATATAGAGAGACTGTTGGAAAAGTAACTTTGACGAGGAGACAGTTACCTATTAGTTTCCTCTTTTCCCTGTTACTTAATTGAATTTGACTTCATTTTGTTGGATGGGAACCAATGTATTTGTTGTCGGTGCACTTTCATCGATATCAAGCCTAAATATTTTTTTTTTTGACTTTGGGTACTCCAATACATAGATGCTATGCTGCTTTTGTTTTCTTAGAAAAGTGTACTGTTATTTAAGTATTTTTATTCTATTATTTCTATCATTGTGTTTAGTTTCGACTCTTGTGTGGCAGAACAAAGATGTCACAGAAGCAATTCAGAAGGTAGCTGCTGCATATGATTGCAAGATTGGTTGAAGGTGTTCTGAGCCACCAGCTGAAGCAGTTTGTGATTGATGAAACAAGGTTGTACTGAGTGTCCCAACCCAGAGACAAGAGTTGATATGCAGAATTTGAGGAGAATGAAGTTTATGCAATTGATATAGTTACAAGCTCAGGTGATGGAAAGGTAATGGTGGTGTCAGTATGTATGATGTCACTTCCATTGTTGTGCATTGTATGTTATTTGTGTCCTCAAGTTTTTTGTATATTGTATTTTGCAGCCCAAGCTGTTGGATGAGAAGCAGACAACTATTTACAAGAGAGCTGTGGACAAAAACTATCATTTAAAAATGAAAGCTTCTAGATTTATCTTTAGCGAAATTATCAGAACTTTCCAATCATGCCTTTCACTGCAAGTTTGTTGTGTTATTGTTTTTCATATACAGTGTTGGTGTTTGAACTTCTCTTGCTTTTATTTTTTGTTATGTAATGTTATACATAATCTTTCTTCACTATAGGGCTTTTGAGGAAAATAGGGCTCGGCTAGGATTGGTGGAATGTGTGAATCACGAGCTTCTGCAGCCATATCCTGTTCTTCATGAGAAGCCTGGTAAAAATTTGCCTGCAGAAGTTTTCTTCTGCTCCCACCATGATTTTAGTTAATCACTACTAACTTTGTATCATGATTCTACAGGTGATTATGTTGCTCATATCAAATTCACAGTTCTGTTGATGCCAAATGGGTCAGATCGGATCACATCTCATGCTCTGCAGGAGCTTCAGCCCACCAAAACAATAGATGATCCTGAAATTAAGGCCTGGTTAGCCTTAGGCACCAGGACTAAGAGAAAGGCGGTGGAAAGAAGAAGAAAGGTATCTTTAAAGTGGATCAGTAAAATATTGATACTTAAATAGTTACTGTTCCCAAAATGATATCCTTTAACCATCATCGACTCAAATGTGGTGCAATTGCAGGTAAGAAGGGTGACAAAGCTGAGTCGTCAACAGAAGCCGAGCCAATGGATGCTACAAACGGTGGCCGCAACTCAGGAATGAGCGTTTTAATTTATTTTGTCTCCCCAATTTTGGTGCTTTGTTACCTTGTATCTGTTGGTTAGTTAAAGTTTAGTATAGTGTTTAGACAATGATTCTAAATGTGTTATCCTCCGATCAATCACATCTGCAACATCCTTATGACACCTCTTTGCGGTATCACTTTCTTTTTAGTTTTATTAAAAAAATGTTGCTATGTAGAATCCCAGGCTTGAAAATGTAGAAATTACCACTGCTGCCCACCTAATTCACGATTATTTTTCTATGGGCGGTTTGTTCTTGACGCTTATGCATTTAACATCTTAAATAACTGAGTAACGAAGGTAGATATTGCTATCCTGGTTATGTAGAAACTGAAAATACTTTTCGATATGATTTTTAATAGAATTGTTCAATTTCGTCTTGTATGCTGGTTTTAATTTTGGTGCCTTTGCTTTATCTTTTAATTTAAACAAAAAATCTACTAATAGAATTTTAAAGAAAAACCTTAAGTTGTTAAAATTAGATCCAGCGCCATTACATGTTGTGTTTCCAAGACAATAAAATTCACAGTGTATTGACTTGTAATAACGTCTTCCATAATTCATTTCGATACCTTGATTGATCTATCAACAAGTAAAAGAGCAGTTGAGGTTGGTTTAACTCGCCGATATTAAGTTGTTGATAAACCAGAAATGGAAGGAAATTAACACCGATTCCAAGATCAAGCAAAACATGTTAATTTTTTGATTTCCAATTATACAAAAAATAGTTGGACAACTAGGTCCTTGTATTTTAATGCATTATTGGTTGAGAGAATGAAACTTACCTATTCAGCTAGAAAAACTCTCTTTCTCACTTGATGTTTCCTTTTAACGGTGCATAAGTCTTTCAGAAATTTGGCATAAGATGATATCTATTGAATGACCTCTAACAAATGAATATTGACCTTTACCAATTTGAATATTTCATATATCTCTTGGGAATGGTTCAATTTCTTTATTTTTAATGTCTGGGGAAATGGAGGTGCATAAGAAAAATTGTTATCATCAATGATGGATAATGGTTCATCAACCTATTCCTTACCCTCTGAATCTGATTTATTTTCAGTTTTGCGAGATTCAAGAATAGGTCTGTGGATGACTTTACCACTGCGAAGAGTAATAACAGATTTGACATGGTCTATATGTTGACTTCCAGAACTACTCTCGTGAGGGTTTTAATGACTCTTGGGATTTGGTTGTGGTTGGACAAGAAACTTTCATTTCTCATTAATGGTCAGTGCATAAGTGATTTTGGAGAAAGCATCTTTCAGATAAATTAATATTTGAATATTTTGGTTATTGATGGCTTCATGTTTCTCAATGAATGCATGCAAGGTATCCTCAAGGGTTTTCCTAGGTGGTGGTGTTGGGGCGGATGTGGAACCCCTATGGTTGGATCAGTGCTCTGCATTGCGGAAATGGGTCTAACCCATGGATATCAAACACGAGTGTAATTTTAAATAATTTAATGAAATATTATATTCCATTATGAGTGTATAGGAAAAAAATCGAGGCTGAATCGGAGTCCGGAAACTTTAGAACGGGTGAAAATAAATTTTAGCACACATTACACATCCAAGCGTGTGCGCACTGTAGCACTAAGCTTACAACTTTTTTTTTAATTTCATATTGTTTCTCAATGATGCCTTCAGCTATCTTTTCATAGAGCTGTAGAAATTATGGTATTTTATTATAATTCATTCCGATCTTCCCTAAACACTTCAGAAATACCCAAAAATAATTTTAAAATCAAAACTAACATCAACACATGTTATAGAATAAAAATCAAGTTTTTCAAAATATCCAATATTTTTACAAAAATAGAAATTTATTCTAAATACACACTTACGTAAATTTTGAATCCAAAATACAAACCAAATTAGAATCCCATAATGAAAAGATTCTTGAACAATTCTAGGTCACCCAAAGGTGGTCAAGTGATTCTAGAATGATAGCCTTAGCTCTAAGCTATTATATAGAGTTCCAAGCTCTAATTAATTATTTCATGTTCAACATGAACATATTTGACCTAATTAACAAGCATATTGTGTTTATACTTCTAAAATATCCTAACACAATTTATTAGCCTTATTTCAACATTAAGCTATGTAATCATGCATCAAATACATAAAAGAACATAGCTTAAGAGAAGTTCAAACTTACCTAGCAAGCTTGATGCAAAGATCCAATCTTTTTCTCTTTGTTGAAATGGTTGGAGAACTTCCAAGGTTTGCAAGCTTGACTCTAAGATCCAATCTTGATTCCAATACTAGCAAGTTTCACCCAAGATCCAATCTTGATTCTCCTAGATGAAATGTTGTAGAGACCTCACAAAGTTTCTCTAAACACTTCTATAATTTAGGCTAATTTCTCAAAAAATTGCTTGTACTTAGCTTTCTCAAGCTTTTGCTTTGCTTATCAACCTTTATAAAGCTTGTTATATATAGCAAAACTTAGGCAATTTTTAATTAATAAAAGTTGTAATCAACTTTTATATGGGCTTAATCTAATTTGTCTAAATATGTATAATTAGGTGTGACTAATCTCCATTGTCTACTTTGATTTAATTCAATTAAATCAAGACAAAGATTAGGAAATAGATTAGTTCAATGTTTGCCACTTTGATTTAATCCATTTAAATCAAGCCAAAATCACCTATTATTACATACTTACAATTATCATAATATCCTCAAATGGTAGAGATAATTATGATTTTATAATTAAGCCATTGTGTAATCATTGAATTAATCCAATTAGGTCAAAATAAATAATCAATGTTATCTAATAACACTTGAACAACCTTTAGTTGATAATTATAATATCGAATATTAACTTTTATCAAAATTAATCGTTTACCCAAGTGCTCAACGAGTACACTTTAAATTGAGACTCTCTAAGTTCAAACATGTTCGTCATATAAGCCTAGCTAATATGTACGCAATTCGGCCACCTCCGAATTCGCGAAGAACACGAACGACCTTTCTGAACTATACAAGTCCTGGTCATCACATATGTTTAACAATCACTTTGTCGTAAGCTATCCGAGTTGTACTTAGGAAACATAGAATACACAGTCAAGTTTCCGATGAGCACATCTCATGTCGACATGTCCAAGATTCTTCATAACTGATGCGATCAACCCTAGGTGATCGACTTTGGCCACTAGATATTTGTGTCTTTTGTTTATTTTCCTTAGTATTTTCTTTTGAGTATTTATTTATTTATTTAGCAAATTCACATTCAATCAAACAATCAGCATTCATTCTCATCTCCCTTTAATTAGATACCTGTAAATAAATAGTATCAATAATTAATAACAACAATAAAAATTAAGTTCTCGTGTGATCGATATTTTTATACTACTTGAGCGATACGTGCGCTTGCATTATGTGTGTGATTTCACCGATCATTTCCAAAGCATAGTGACCGTTTAATAAAGAACATTTACATTTCAATAAATTATTTTTATTATATAAACATAAAGTTTCATCCTTAATATTTATTTTATATCCCTCTTTATCTAATATTGGCAGTGATATTATTTGTCTGATAAGTGATGGTACATAATAACAGTCTTGTAAATTTAATTTACAACCATTGGGGAGATCTAAAACAATCGTTCCTATGACTTTAACATCTAATGTCTCGTCATTACCAACTCTAAACTAGATCTCCCCTTTATTCATCATTCTTTTTACCATCATTACCTGCAGGGAGTTGCAAATATGAGTAGGACTGACAGTGTCTAACACTCA
The DNA here is from genome assembly GCA_019454045.1 of Zanthoxylum bungeanum. Lineage (NCBI taxonomy): Eukaryota > Viridiplantae > Streptophyta > Magnoliopsida > Sapindales > Rutaceae > Zanthoxylum > Zanthoxylum bungeanum. The sequence continues at coordinate 86,099 of SKCR01039995.1, forward strand.
TCCACTATTTGCATCTAAGGCTAATGAGATGTCAATAATTGGAAAAATACAAAGCGTACCTGATGGTCCTGATTTTCCTATCATCTCTGGACAGTCATTCTTCCAGTGTCCAAACTTCTTAAAATATAAACATTGATCACGAACTATTTATGATTTTGCGCCTTTGCGTTTCTTAGAGTTCTTCTTTGCAATCTTCTTCTTCCCCATTTTTATTTTCTTTCACTTTCCAGAATTCTTTGAAGAGCCAGCTCCACCATAAAGGTACAATGTGGGGTTGCAATCATGTTTCGCCGTGCGTAACATGTTATGAAGTTCTTCGTAGCTAACTTGCATCGAGTGTATATAGAAGTTAAATACAAAGTCAGCATAAGAACCAGACAAAGAAGACAAAATCAAATTACGGCCCGGCTGTTCATTAATCACAATGCTCTATTATTCCATGTATCGAATCTGGTCGATCATATTCAAAACATGAATACTGACAGCTCCTCCATCCTCAAGTTCAGCACGAAACAATTCCTTAGACTTTAGATAAAGTTCGATTTACCTCGAACAACTCCTTGAGTGTTCGCATGATGCTCCGAGCATCTGGTACTTCAATGTACTGTCTCAACAAATCTAGAACCATCGATCATAAAATGTAGGATTTCACCTTAATGTTATCATCCTTCCATCTATTAAAAGTTTCTCGCTCTTCTGAAGTGGAGTCATGATCGATTTCAACAGGCAGTGGATTGACAGTGACATAATTCAACTTTTCAAACTCCAAGACAATGCGTATGTTATTTTCCCATTCGAAATAGTTCTCGGCTCCTTTTAGTTTATTGGTATCCAAAAGTTTCATCAATGGATTAGCGGCAGCCATCTACAAGACAATATTTTAAATAGTAGCAGAATAATTTTCATTTCAAAATAATAACACTAATTTATTATGGAATTTTAAATCTATTAATGTTCCCCCACTATTTTACGTAATTCTGTAATCTCCCTTAACAGAAAAATATAAATTCAACTATCAAAATTTCATAGCGGGAAGTGAATCCCATCACACTTACTCCAGCCTCACACTAATGACGATATTGGCCTTTATAAACTCATTAGGTAGACCTCCAAGGTCAATCACTTCATGTGACTCCTAGTTGGTCATGAATCATTTCTTATCCTCACACTAATGACGATATTAGATTAAGACGTGTTCTAGGTGTATACTTGTCAATGTGCACTAATGAGCTTCGTATGTACACCCTCACACTAATGAGATATTGGATGACTGTGTTAATTCACCATGATACATCTAATATTTTACCGGAGCGACCTAAGTTCCGAGCACTTATACCCTCACACTAATGACGATATTGAATATAAGTAGTAAGAACTTATTCATCTCATATTGACAAGACAGACCTTCCAATAATGCTCCAACATTACTAATACTATTACTTAAAATAAAGTAATCACCTAATCATATGAGATTTATGACAATCAAGTCATTAATATAATTAGGTCAAAATTTTAATTTAAAATATGCAATACATATCCAATATGACTTATGCATAATTAAATTAAAATATAAATGCATAGATTCAAATACATGTCTAGCATACATGTGTGTTGTGTGGTTAAGCCGTGCTACTGTATGATGAGCGGAAAATATATCAATATTTACCGCCCCTTTAACTTAATATTTTGTTTAGTTTCTCGGGTTTGATGAACGTTTTGATATGTTTTAGTTTATTTTGCAGATAAAATAATATCGGGTCTCAATGAAATCATTTAGGATGAAATATGGGTCAAATAAGGGCAATTATTGGACTTGATATATTAATTTTGGAGATTGGAAACTTGAAAGGGCGTTTTGACGAAGTGTAGTTTTGGGAATTCCAGTTTTGCGCATCTGTCGTATTTTGGGCATAACTTCTTACTCAGATATCGGATTGAGCTGATTCAAGTGCCAGATTAAAGAAGACTCAAAGATCTACAACTTTGAAAGAGAAAATATTTTCGAATTCTGAAGATTTCATTACCGAAATTGATGAACCATCCAGAAGTGTGTGATGTGTAATTATTAAAGTCATTATCAATCATTTTCAAAGCAAAATATAAATTAATAAATAATTAATAAAAATTATCAAATCAACAATGGATTTAGTGGAGCACATGGATAGTGGAAAATTAGTGGAGAAATTAGTGGAGCAATTATGGATTTAGTGGAGTAATTAGTGGAGAAATTAATAATGGATTTGGTGGAGAATTTGATGGATGATTTGATATAGGCAAACTTTTGCCTATAAATACCAAGCCATTTCATTTGTAAAAATTCATACTTTCTTCTAAGGAATTCCTTAAGAATACTAAGAAGATTGTATCTTGTTTGTTTATTTATAGCTTTTAGTAATTAATTTCCGCTTTCGCACTTTCTTTTATTTACTTTTCAGTTTTTACTTTCCGCAATTTACTTTTACGCACAATACTTTTCTTTCTTTAATTTTCAGTTTTTTACTTTTCAGTAATGAGGAGGTAACTCCCATTTGCTGGGGTAAAAGGTAAAACTTTTATTACTAATATTTAGATTAATCTCCCTTAATTATAATATATAAACTAGTTAAAATCTGACTTAACGAGGATACCGCCATATTGGTCGGTTGATAATTATTTAAATTGGTTTTAACCTGACTAAACTGGATACCGCCTGATTGGTCGGTTGGTAATTAATTATTAATTTGACTTAATCTGGATACCGCCTATATGGCTGGTTGGTAATTATCATGCAAAGTTAATATATTATATTAAGGGAGATATCTAAAATAGAAGTAATAAAAGTGGATCCTTTTACCTCAACATTTTCTTTTATTGTAATTTTACTTTATTTACTTTTCAGTAATTTACTTTCAGCATTACTTTTCAGCAATTTACTTCAGCATTTACTTTTCAGCAGTTCAATTTACTTTTCAGCAATTTACTTTCATTCAGAATTTAATTTTCAGTATTTAATTTCAGCATTTACTTCCCGTCATTTACTTTTCAGCAATTTACTTTCAGCATTTTTATTATGTCTTTTATTTTAGTTAAGTTTTTACTAGCCCTAGTTATGTGTTAGTTATCTAGAGTTGTGATGAATTCTAATATCATCGTTTATAAGGGGTTATTTTATAGTTTGGGTAATTTAAAGGTTTACTTATTAAGTCTTAAGCTTAATGCTTCTTGTTGTCTGATCACCAATAAGATTGATGTGGTAAATCTAAAATGAACTAGACATAAGGATTTTAGGTTTCAGCCTTAGACTTAATAGCCCACGATCTTCCTTGAGAATAGATAACTATTTAATAGATTTCCTTACAGGATAGACATATACCTTTCGGGCGGGGGTAGCCATAATTGGAACTCAAACTTAATGAATCCAGATAATTTGGTTGACATAGACATATGGTTCAATTGGGTTAAACTGAGTATTTGCGTCTGACCATCGACAGAGGCTTTCGTATAATTTCGTGTTCCAGGTTAGTAAACCGATTTATTACACAAACATAAAATAATCACTTCATCTTTTAAAAGATATTAGAATGATTCACAACCCTAGAACTTTGTGTCTTTTGTTATTTTCCTTAGTATTTTCTTTTGTCTTTTTATTTATTTATTTATTTAGCAAAACCACAATCACATTCAACCAATCAAACAATCATTCTCTTCTCCTTTTAATTAGATTTTTGTAAATAAATAGATTCAACAATTAATAACAACAGTAGGAATTAAGTCCTCGTGTGATCGATATTTTTATACTACTTGAACGATACGTGCGCTTGCGTTATACGCGTGTGTTTGCACCGTCACTGTACCATTCTATTGGGGCGGATGTGGAACCCCTAGGGTCGGATCGCTGCCCCACATAGTGAAAATGAGTCTAACCTATGGATATAAAGTATGGGTGTAATTTTAAATAATTTAATGAAATACTATATTCCATTACGAGTGTATTGGAAAAAACCGGGGATGAATCGAAGTCCGAAGCTCCAAAACGGAGAAAATAAATTTTAGCACACATCACACGTGCGCTCACAACCCTTGTTTTTTTTTTTTTAAATTTCATATTGTTTCTCAATTTTACAAAAAAATATAAATTTACTCTAAATACGCACTTGCGTAAATTTTGAATCTAAAACACAAATCAAATTAGAATCCCATAAAGAAGTAACTCATGAACAATTCTAGGTCACCCAAAGGTGGTCAATTGATTCTAGAATGGTAGCCTTAGCTCTAAGCTATTATCTAGAGTTCCAAACTCTAATTAATTATTTCATGTCCAACATGAACATCTTTGACCTAATCAACAAGCATATTGTGTTTATATTTCTAAAGCATCCTGACCCAATTTATTAGCATTATTTCAACATTAAGCTATGTAATCATGCATCCAATGCATAAAAGAACATAACTTAAGAGAAGTTCAAACTTACCTAGCAAGCTTGATGCAAAGATCCAATCTTATTCTCTTTGTTGAAATGGTTGGAGAACTTCTAAGGTTTGCAAGCTTGATACCAAGATCCAATCTTGATTCCAATGCTAGCAAGCTTCACCACAAGATCCAATCTTGATTTCTCCTAGATGAAATGTTGTAGAGACCTCACAAATCTTCTCTAAACACTTCTCTAACTTAGGCTAATTTCTCCAAGAATTGCTTGTACTTAACTTTCTCAAGTTTTTACTTTGCTTAATTAAAACCTTCTTAAAGCTTGTTATTTATAGCAAAACTTAGGCAATTTTTAATTAATAAAAGTTGTAATCAACTTTTATGTGAGCTTAATCTTATTTATCCAAATATGTATAATTAGGTATGACTAATTTGCATTATCTACCACTTTGATTTAATCCAATTAAATCAAGACAATGATTAGAAAATAGATTAGTTCAATGTTTGCCACTTTGATTTAATCCTATTAAATCAAGCCAAAACCACATATTATTACATACTTACAATTACCATAATATCCTCAAATGGTAGAGATAATTATGATTTTATAATTAAGCCCTTATGTAATTATTGAATTAATCTAATTAAGTCAAAATAAATAATCAATGTTATCCAATAACACTTGATTATATTAGTTGATAATTATAATATCAAATATTATCTTTTATCAAAATTAATCAGTTACCCAAGTGCTCAACGAGTACACTTCATATTGAGACTCTCTAAGTTCAGACACGTTCATCATATAAGCCTAGCTAATATGTACGTAATTCAGCCACCTCCGAATTTGCGAAAAACACGAACGGCCTTTCTGAACTATACAAGTCGAGGTCATCACATATGTTTAACAATCTCTCTGTCGTAAGCTATCCGATTGTGCTAAGGAAACATAGAATATACCGATAAGTTTCTGAGGCGCACATCTCATATCGGCATGTCCACGATTCTTCATAACTGATGTGATCCACTCTAGGTGATCGACTTTGGCCAAAGCTTTAAGAACGTGACTTTACTCACATGGATACCTAAACCCCTTATGGTACATATACAAGCTGACAGATCCTATCTTGCTTCACACTTGATTACTGAGTGCATCGGTCCACACCCAACGAACAGCTAGAGGCCAGACCATGAAATGTTTTTGACATACATGGCATCAAAGAGTGGAGGATCTCACACAAAATTAATGTTATCCTATAGTCAAAGGATTACATATGTTACTCGACTCGAGGAGATTCTTATTGACTTAGTGAGACATTTAGTGATGAATTATGTATTGGATGCATGATTACATAACATAAAGTTGAAATAAGGCTAATGAATTGTGTTAGAATGCTTTGGAAGTATGAACACAATATGCTTGTAATTAGGTCAAATATGTTAATGTTGGACATGGAACAATTAATAAGAGTTTGGAACTCTAGATTAAAGCTTAGAGCTATGACTACCATTTTAGAATCACTTAACCACATTTAGGTGAACTATAATTATTTATGAGACATTTCATGATGGGATTCTAAATTGGTTTGTGTTTAGATTCAAAAAAATGCATATATATTTTTAGTTTTATAACATGTGTTGGTGATGGTTATGATCTTAAAATTGGATTTTAGGCGTATTTGAAGTATTAGGAGAAAATTGGAAGGGTTTAATATTGGTTTGAAATTAAAAAATGCTCACTGCCTAGGGTAGCATCGCGACTCTGACCCCTCAGCGTTGCAACACCGAGAATCAGACCTAGGAGCGTCACGACTCCACTAAAACATTTGTTGTTGGGGGCAGATGTGGAACCTCGGAGTCCCACGCAGCGAAAGTGGGTCTAACCCATGAATATCTAGTATGAGTGTATTTTAAAATAATTTATGTAAAACTACATTTCGTTCCGAGTCCGTGGGACAAAACAATGAACAAAATGGAGTCCGGAAACTTTAAAACGAAGAAAATAAAGTTTCAGTGTTGTATTAGCTCCGGGCGTCGTGACGCGTAAGCTTGGGCGTCGGGACGCTCCAAATTAATAGAACAATTGTGAGAGCTGATCAATCAAACTAGATTGATCGAATTGGGATCGGGTGTGAGTCCGGTCTGATTGAATCCTAAAAAATAACCGATTATAATCGGTGAAATCGACGAACAAGTCCACTATTCAAACCTTCTGTATTTGAAGAGAAAAAATACATAATTTTCATTTATACATTGCATATTGTCATATGATCATTAAATTGTTGGACAATTATGACTCATAGCATCACTATTTGTAAAATACATTGTGGTTTTTGTACAAATTAACTATGTGACAAATGAAATTGCTATTTTATCATTTTGTAATTCGATTACTTGAATATATATAAATGATAAAAGTCCTTATGATTAGTTCCGGATTAATAAGATGTGAGACAATATCAATCCACGAAAGGTTTAATCATTAAATATCCCTAGTCGTAGTATTATCGAGACTGGACATCGATAATACGGAATAGACTAGTATTGCACTTGTGGCGTTATGAAAGTTTAACGGCATAGTTCTCATATATTTGGGTATTGGATACTCATGCAAGTGTAATATGAGGTTCTGTTTGCCGATGGTACAGGAACAGCTTCGCTCTAGATAGACCCCTCAGAATCTTATTGGTAGTATGACTATGTGTCTATGGGAATCAGAATCAGGGTATGGATATTTGGTCTTAACCTGAGACTTGCATCGCTAATACTTGCGACAATTAGTACGCTTTGGTTTTGGTCGTCCGGGGCTTTAACAGGTTATGTGTACGCCTCTTCTGGGTTTGCTGAGAATCATAGTGTATTGGGTGTGATGTCAAGATGGAAGTATCACTTCAGTCATATGGAGATGATGATCAGGCATGATACAGAACTGGTACTCTTATATGCTGCAACTATCAGGATAATATGACAAGGTCATGATTATCTGATTACAGAGACTAGTTTCTAGTGATCCGATATATGCTTCGTACGGGGCAGACACAATTCCAGCCCCAGGCCTAGCATGTGACATCCGATATTGGATCGTAATACGCAATACTTAGTATACTACGCTTGATAAAGATTATGTATTCCTTAAAAAAATATTTCTGGAGAATTGGGTAGGCACGGTGCTTTGCTAGAAGCCAACCATGTCTTGTAAATCGGTAATAGCGTGGTACGGGGTACACACGTGTTCGGATAGTCCGATAACCGGATTTACTGCCAACATATCCATGGATCTCATGGGTCGCTTCTCAAAGATTTACCGATGACATTTGACTCGAACAAAATTAATTTGAGATTAATTATGAGAGAGAAAATTATTCTAGGATTAATTGCGGCAAGAATTTATCTGGGATAAAATTCGAATAGAAGAGAGAATGTGATTAATTTGGAATTAATCGATTAAATAATATATTGGATATATTAATTGAAATTAGATTTCAATGCGGAATTAAAATTGGATTTTAATTCGGGCGAACGAATTAATTTAGAATTAATTCACAAGCGACTTGCGTAATAATTTTGCTATGCATTAATATTTAATTAAATTAGATTTAATTACGTCGCGACGGAAAATTTGTTTAATCGAATTAAACGAACCCGAGCCCGAAATGTGTTGTGCAAGCCACTTGAATTTTGAATTTTAAAGGTGGGGCCCACCAACTTACATCAACAAGTCATTTGGGTGATGGAAGTGGTTGGGAGCTTTAATGCTAACTTGTCCAACACACTTTGCATTTCTTTTTTTGAAAAAGGATATACACTTTTTGGAAGTTGACTTTGTGTATTTTAGTTTTTGAAACAAAACATAAAACAACTTCATCTCTCTCTTTCTCTTATATTGCCGAGAACATGCTTCTCCCTCTCCTTTGATTTTGCTACAAAATCAAACAAAGCTAGCACTTAAAGAGTTGATTAAGGTGATAGGGAAACTCACCATTGGGTTGGATTCACTCAAAAAAGGCTTGGAGCTTCCAACAAAGATACAAAATTTTTGAAATCAACATCCGATCAATGTAAGTTTTTCCGCAACTCTATTGATCATTCACACACAAAATCATGTATTAGAGACTTTGGCATGTTTAGGACACTTACATAAATATCTTAAATTTCATGGTTAAAGAAGAAGAAAAATATAAAATAATATCTAATTTGAACGTGGGTCGCCGGTTTAGGCGGTTCGGGTCGCAGTTTGAGTCAAAATTTATGGTTTTGGACGGTTCGGGTCGCGGTTGGGTCAAAGCTGCACACCGACTCGAAATTTGAGGTTCCGATTGACCCGAAATAATTTTTAATTTTTTTTTTCAAACCGCGCAGTGCGGTTCGGATAGGTGCGGTTCGGGTCGAGTTACGGTTTGACCCAAAATCATGATCACCCCTACTTAAAGTTAAAATTTTAATGATATTATTTTAATTGAAGCTATTGTTGCTATGAAGAGAAAATAATTGATTTATTTTAAAGACATTTCAATACTTTATTTTATTGCCACAATTTTTTATCATATATTTAAATTAGAAGGTTTGAATAGTAGTTTACAAACTTACTATGTATTTTTAGGAATAGATGACAAAATTACTATTAAAAAATAATAGATGGAATACAAATTAATTTAATAGATTTATTTAATGATTATGTTAGTAAATATAACTTGCAATCATCAGGACAGTCTAGTAGCGAACCTGTAATACATTCAAAACTTAGCGTCTGTGATCGTTGGTCTACAACGAAATAAAAAACAGAGAGATGACAAGATTAACAACCCGAAATTAGATAATTATTTATCTACCAATTTCGAGTTTCCATCTGAAAGTTTAGTAAGTAAATTTTTTCAAGTACTTGACTGGTGGAGCAGACATCAAAATGTCTATCATGTTTTATCAATTATTGCTAAAGAGGTTCTAGCAACACCTGTTTCCACTGTTGCGGTTGAACAAGCCTTCAGCGTAGGAGATAATATTTTGGAAACGAGACAGTCTTCATTACATCCATGCACTTTCAAAGCAACATGTGTGAATGATTGGATCCGAACTGATCTGAGGCAACAATAAGATGCCCCCGATGACTTTGAAGACTTGTTCGACAATGCATCTGCAAGTGTAAGTGGAACGAGAGCTGAATGATCAATAACAGACACAAATAATGATGATGAGTAAATAATTGTAATAGGAAACTATCTAAAAAATATAATAGAATTACGTAAACTTTGATTTCTCTCACTCCTAGAGGATACGTATGCAACTTAAGTTTTAAAAATTTAAGTTCAAACTTTTTTATTTTTATTTTTATTTTAAGTTTTTAATTTAATATAATATAAATTCAAATTAATAATTTAAATAAATTTGAAATCCTATTTTTATTTTTTTTAAAATTAAAAATTAAAATTAATTTAAAAAAAAAAAAATCTGAAACCGATTCGAAAAACCAAACTAGAACCGGACGGTCCCGGCTCCCGCTAATCCTATTCTCTCACAGGTACTTTTCTGTCGAGATTATCTTTTGTATATTGGAGCTCAAAATTGTCTAATTGTAGTGTTTAGTATAGAATTTGGAGAGCTTATAAGTTAACTTATGTAATATTTATAAGCTAGTTTATACTCTTAATCAATACTATATAGTAAATGGTACAATAGAGTTGGACTCTGGCTAAACTTGCTACTTTCGTGCACAGGAAAACATGTGAATTTGTAGGGCAATTCGGGACGCATCAACTTTGTCTTAAATGGTCAATAGCCACATTTTAGTTTTTACCTCTCCAGCAAGAGATCCTACCTAGCAAGTTGAAATCTAAACACCACCTAGCAAGTTGAAATACTTGTGAAGTGTAAGCTTAAGAGATTCTTAATCCTTGCATTACAGAGCAGGTCATCTTTGAAAAGTAGGGAAAGCCAAAAAACAAATTTCTAGAGTGAGCTATGAAAACATCATACACACTCTTTCTTTTCTCCCTTCTAAGTTTTCATTTCATTTTCACGAGTATTAACAAACCTATAAACTCGATGCTGTGATCCTTGTTTGCCTTGGAAATGCATACAAGAAAAGACCAGCAAGCTATTTACAAGGTCTTCTGCGCCAGAAGGGCATATCCAAATGAAATTTTCAATATGAATGAACTCACACTCAGCTCAATCAGCTAGGGGAAAACAATGTAAAAGCCACCAACTCAAGTCGCAAACTCTGGAAAATCACCTGTGAAAACATATAAAACAGTCCGTCAGAGTGTCAATCCAATAAAGGGCATTATTGCATAAACAATAAGAAACTGATTCGTTACTGCTTCCGATAGAAAAGTTAAAAGAAAGAAACAAAATAATTCAGTTCTAAATGACCTCTTTGCATATAACTTCTTATCAAATTCTAGAAGAAAATATAAATGAAGTGCTCTATGGAGACTGTGATCAAAGAGGAAAGGAATAAACTTACAGCTACTTCTCGATATATGGGAATACTGAAAATTTTGAAATGATCTGGACATTAGACACCACAAACAATAAGATGGACATTATCACCAAGCCTACTGCATCTTCAACGCCTGCTTCAACTGCGTTAATGAAGAAGAATGCATTCTATTCATAGCTGAATTAAAGGACTCCCCATGAAGGGCGGCACATGTTTGAAGATTCTCCCTCACTGAGTTTTCTAATGACAACTGGTTGACAGGGTCTGAGAACTTTATCTGGAAAGGAATGGATGAAATTCATCAGAAGGTGTTATTGCTGTCTATTTAGTTAATGATTGGATTTGGCATCTCCTGGTATATCCTAAGAATGTTTACCTGTCTCCTCCTTAACTCTTTACTTGGAACAGCACCTTCACCATGATATTTGCTGGAGCCCATATGGTCACCACTGCCATTCATTACATAAAAACAACGGTTAAAGATAATTGCCATTTCTAAAATAGCCATTACTAAGTAAAATATATCGACTTGGAATTACAGGGTATCTAACCTCGACTCTTCCTCCGTCAAGTCATCATTTCCACCCAAAATTACACTAGTACATGTGCTGCATGTATTAATAAAAAAGTCATCATTATGGGCAAGAAAAGTGACGAT
>SKCR01039996.1:0-60474 GCA_019454045.1 Zanthoxylum bungeanum
GAAAGATGGGAAGGTCAGAATGTGTGTAGACTACAGAGATCTCAACAAGGCTTGTCCGAAAGATGATTTTCCTCTACCGCATATAGATGTTCGTTTGATAGTGCGCTTTCTGCTATGTATTCATTTGCAGATGGGTTTTCAGGTTACAATCAGGTTCTCTTTGCTGAGGAAGACAAACACAAGACTGCATTTGTTACTGAGTGGGGTACTTATTGTTACAAGGTAATGCCGTTTGGGCTTAAGAATGCAGGAGCTACTTATCAGCGGATGGCCACTACACTTTTCCATAACTTGATGCACAAGAGATTGAGGTGTATGTGGATGACATGATGGTGAAATCAGAGACAGGGTTGGGCATATCAAAGCACTGGAAAGGTTCCTTCAGAGAGTTGACAATATAAACCTGCGGCTTAATCCCAAGAAATGTGTGTTTGGGGTGACATCAAGGAAATTGCTTGGTCATACAGTGGGAATTGGCGGAATAGAGGTAGATTCTGAGAAAATCAAGGCAATCACAGAAATGCCAGTACCGAAGACAGAAAAAGAAGTCAGAGCATTCTTGGGGAAGATTTAGTACATCATTCGGTTCATCGCCAAGTCGACATCAGTATGTGAGCCTATCTTCAAACTGTTGAGAAAAGATCAGCCAGTGAGATGAATGAACAGTGTCATACAGCCTTCGACAAAATCAGAGAGTATTTGGTAAAGCCTCCTGTATTGAAACCTCCGAGACCGGGCAACTTTGATATTGTATTTGGCTATAGAATCAGAGCACTGGGGGCAATGATGGTACAAGCAGATGAGACAGAGGGTAGAACAGCAGTCTAATTTATCTAGTAAGAAATACTCCCGTATGAGGCTCGGTATCAAGAAGTAGAGAAGATTTGTCTTGCCGTGGTATGGGCTTCCAGAAAGTTGCGACATTATTTCCAGTCTTACAAGATCCAGGTAGTGGCAAAGGAAAATCCTCTGAAATATCTTCATTCGGTGCCTTCACTAGTGGGAAAATTGGGCAGATGGTTGGTATTGCTGACAGAGTTTGACATTGAGTATCTCACCTCCAAAGTGATCAAAGGGCGAGCAGTAGCAGAGTTTCTGGCATTGCAACCTGTTGAGGGGGATCAGTATAAGTTTGAATTTCCAGACGAAGAGATCCAAGCAATAACAGTTCAGAGATGGAAGATGTATTTTGACGGAGCAGTGAATTACAAGGGAGCCGGAATTGGGATCGTGATAGTAACCCCCGAGGGAGAGGACTTTGCCTTTGGCCAAGAGGTTGACATTCAGAGTGACTAACAACATGGCCGAGTATGAAGCATGTGCTTTTGGTTTGACAGCATTGATAGCCTTGAAGGCCGGGAGTGTGGAAGTCTACGGAGATTCTATGTTGGTAGTCCAGCAGATGCGAGGAAAATGGGAATTGAAAGAAGAACGGTTGAAACCTTACCTTTTTCACCTCAGAAAGTTGGCACAAGTTATCCCAGATTGTAAGTTTCAGCACTTGCCGAGAGAAAAGAATCAGATGGCAGACGCACTGGCTACACTTGCAGCGACTTGGAAAAATCCAGAAAAGTTAGTGATGAGACCGTTGATACTGACAACAGCAAACATACCTGTTTATGAGATAGAAAGAATTCTGAAAGTTGAGGTCGACGACGGTAAACCTTGGTATTATAACATTCAGAGGTATCTGGAACATGGTGAACTTCCGGAAGGGGCAGGCAGAAAAGACAGAATAGCCATTCAGAAGTTAGCTTCCCAGTATGTGATTTTGAAAGGGAAACCGTACAATAGGCAAGTAAACGGTATTCAGTTGAAGTGTTTGAGAAAAGAAGAAGCTCAGCATGTAATGGAAGAAATACACGCCGGGATATGTGGTCCGCACATGAACGGGTTGAATCTGTCCCGCAAGATACTGAGACAAGGTTTTTATTGGTCAACCATGGAAACAGACTGTGCGAAGATGGTAAAGCACTGTCATGACTATCAACCACATGGTAATTTGAATCACTTATCGCACACAGAGTTGCACGGGTTGTCAGAGCCGTGGCCCTTTTCAGCATGGGGAATTGATATGATTGGAGAAATTCGACCGAATGCATCGAATAGGCATCGCTTCATAGTAGTGGCAGTAATTACTTCTCGAAGTAGGTGGAATCCGAGTCATTCCGCAATGTTACAGCAAAACAGATGGCAAAGTTTATAGCTCAGAACCTCATTTGTTGGTATGGTATGCCGCATCATGTAGTGACAGATACAGAGTTCAGTTTCAAGGAGAGACGAAGGCAATGTTGCAGAATACGGGATAGGCCACCACAAGTCATCACCGTACAGGCCACAGGCAAATGGGCAGTTGAGGCAGCCACAAGACTATAGACGATTTTAGCAGAGGACAGACTAAAGATTACCGATAAGACTAAAAAAGAAAGAAAAATTGGGCCAAACGGTATGCTTTGTGGGGATACAGAACAGAAAAAACAACAACAGGGGCCACACCTTACTCTTTGGTCTATGGAATGGAAGCAGTATTGCCGGTAGAAGTGGAAATACAGTCTATGAGGGTATTAGCAGAGGCAGAATTATCGGAACAGGAGTGAGCCGCACAGAGATTTGATCAGTTAGCACTATTGGATGAGAAGAGAACAAAGTCTTTGTATCACATGCAGTTGTATCAGAAGAGACTAGCCCGAGCATTCAATAAGAAAGTACGCCCCACCAAGATCAGAAAGGGTGATTTGGTACTTAAGCAATCAAGACCGTCGACGACAGATCCAAGAGGAAAGTTCAGACCTAACTGGGAAGGACCTTACATAGTGCAGAAGGTAATGGGAAATTGAGCAGTGAAGCTATCAGACTTGGAAGGAAACGAGTTCACCGAGCCGATCAACGTAGACAGATTGAAACAATACTTTGCCTGAGGGAGGGAGACCGAGCAGTCACCAAGGAAATTGGCAGAAGACCTAACCCAACGGGATAAGAAAATCATTCATGCATGCACGTAACATTGCATTCTATTCGTTTTGTTTTTGTTTTGTGTTCGCAGGTTCGAAGAAAAGAAAAAGTGACAGAAATGAGCCAACAGCATCAGCGTAGTTTCAATTTTGGGGATGAGTCCCAGGGGGCGAGGCCCACATCAACAGTTTTTTGGGATAAGTCCCAGAGGGCAAGGCCCATATCAGCTTGGGGGCGAGGCCCATATCAGCTTGGGGGCGAAGCCCATATCAGCTTGGGGGCGAGGCCCATATCAGCTTAGGGGCGAGGCCCATATCAGCTTGAGGGCGAGGTCCCTATTGTCAGCGGTGTTGGGTCGAGGTGCCCAGGGTCGAGGTGCCCACTACATCATCAGTTCGAGGGCGATGCCCACTTTGTCAGCGGTATTGGGTCGAGGTGCCCAGGGTCGAGGTGCCGCCGTTGTCAGTTGCAGTTATGGGGGCGTCCCAGGATCGAGGTCCACTGCAGCACCAACTCAGCTCGAGGGAGCAGACGAGCCAGGTAAGTGAAAATGCATTGCATAACTTTGATAGGATTGTTCAAAGTCACACACTGCACAAGTCCCATCAAAGTGGGGGCGACTGTAGGCATTGCATTTTTCTCATGTGAAACCCGATGATGAGTCTCAGTTGGAGGCACTACCTTTTTTAGTTAAGGATATTGCGGGAAACAGTAGTCGGAAGGGAATCGGTATTTCGTTAGATCCTTGTTCACTTATTTAGCGTCAAGCTCACTGTTGGGCCTCCGTTTAGAGCACCTTTGGCCCAGAAAAACCGCAAACCTTTTAACCTTGAACCCAAACCCTTTTAAACCACCATACCCATACACGCTAACCCCACTCACCAAGCCAAACCAAGCCCACACCACATCAAGCCCATACACGCCCATCACCCTAATTACACCCAAATTAAATAAAATATTAAATAATATTAATTAGATAAGTATTTGAATTAAATATTTTAATTAAACCATTTACCAATTAAATAAAACATAATATATACCATGCCTAATTTAGATAAATCAAATTATTACTTCCTAACTAAACAAAATCATATACTAAATTAAAAAGATGTCATGCCTAATTAAATAACTCATAACCAATTTAAAGATATTGACTTCCTAATCTAAACCAATCTTGTCTCCATCAAATCTTTGACTTTCCTTGCTCAACACTAAATCAAATCCCTTCCTTGTGAGACAAGGAGTAGCCTTAGCCATTCTCTATATAAACAACCCCTAACCAAGACATGCACTCCCCTAGCTCATACACACAACTCACACGAAAATCACAACAAGAAACCCCAGACATTACACGCAAATCACAAGAAAAATTGCAAACAATTCTCTTCATCCCCACCCTCGCATTATCGAAATACAGCAGCCATTTACAGCCCCTACAACCATCAAAACAGTCCCTAATCACCACCAAAAATTACCCCAAAACATCAGCCCTGAACACGCAAACAGCAGCCCCAAATCACCTTAAAACAGTAGAAAATTAACCCCAAAAATAGCAGCCATTCATGCCAAAACAGTGACTTGAACAGTGAGCAGAAAATACAGAAAAACAGCAGTAAAACGGAGGCAAAACAGCAAAACAGTGAGCTAAGACGCTAAACTAGTGAACCGGAGAAGTTGAGGAGCTTTACCCTTCCGATCTCCGTGAAACGCAAGTCCGAAAGTCGGTGAAAAAAGGTTAGACCTGAGGGTATTTTCCACATTCATTTTCTGCTTTATTTTTATTATTCATTGAGTATTGTTCGCATGATTGTCATGTTAAGATGTATGTCGTGGCCCTTGAGTAGATAAATATGCATGGATTACGAAATATTGTATGTTGTGGCCTTGGAATAAAATGAAAGATGTGTCAACTCTCGCGGTATATCGGATGGAAACCCGGACATAAATTTCATAGAGGATTCCGAATGGACGGTAGTATGATCTGTACTCGGGATACAACTCCACGTACCGCTTGAGTAAACGGAACTTTCTTTTGTTTTATGTTGCTTTGATTTATTTATTATTCATCATTTAAATTCGCATGTTACTTGTTTATGCATGATGCGATCGAGCGCATGGGCTTAGTAAGTCGGATTAAAGGTCCCCTATTTGGAGGGGTTAAAACCCTTTACCACGATGCTTTGCTGCGCCGGTTGATGTGTGTTCGGTTGAATGTAAGAAATGTTCAATCGGGCATACTAAGTTTGATATTATTGTCTTTATTCTTTGTATGCATGATGTGATCGAGCGCATGGGCTTAGTAAGTCGGATTAAAGGTCCCCTATTTGGAGGGGTTAAAACCCTTTACCACGATGCTTTGCCGCGCCGGTTGATGTGTGTTCGGTTGAATGTAAGAAATGTTCAATCGGGCATACTAAGTTTGATATTATTGTCTTTATTCTTTGTATGCATGATGTGATCGAGCGCATGGGCTTAGCAAGTTGGATTAAAGGTCCCCTATTCTGAGGGGTTAAAATCATTTACCACGATGCTTTGCCGCGCTGATTGGTGTATATTAGATTGGATGCGAGATGAGTCCAGTCGGATACGTGAGGTCCCACATGTGGATTTGTTCGTCTATGAATATGTTGCATGCATCAGGTCTGATTCCGTTCGAACGCGTTCTCGAACGCCACACGAACGTGAACCTTCTGTTTATCGTTCGAACGAGTTCTCAAACGCTACACGAACACGCACACATTTTCTTAGTTTCATCATGCATCATATCTGGTTCCGTTCGAATGCGTTCTCGAACGCTATACGAACGCGAACCTTCTGTTTACCGTTCGAACGCGTTCTCAAACGCTACGCGAACGCGCACGTATTTTCTTAGTGTTTCATACATCAGGTCTGGCTCCGTTCGAACGCGTTCTCGAACGCTACACGAACGCGAACCTTCTGTTTACCGTTCGAACACGTTCTCGAACACTACGCGAACGCGCACCCACTGAACTAAGTCTTTTTCATTAGATTTCCTACATAATTGTTCCTAGTAGCTATCCCTTCGTATGATGAACCTGATTGCTTCTTTGTATTACGCAAGATTGTGTAGGTGTCGTTCATCCGTATGCCCCACATGTATGAGTACAATGTGTTTAACGTATTACAATTCATATATTCATGTCATGATAGCATTTGAATATCATTTCTTGTGGTATATCGGATGGAAACCCAGACATAAATTCCGTAGCCGGTTCCGAATGGACGGTAGTGCGGTCTATTTGGGATACAATTCCACGTACCACTTAGAAAAATGCTCACATGTGTGTTTGTGTCCATATTAGTTATCTTCTTTTGCACCACGTCATAGCATGCTTACTTTAATGCCTAATTGCATCCTTAAGTGTCTTTTTGCATTATGTACTTAGTTGACTCTTTTATTTACACATAGACATGTAATGGCTATTTGTTTATGCTTCCGCACGTATAAGTATGACATGTCTATGAAATCACACGTTCGTCATTATTTGATTCGCTTTTATGTGTGCTTGCGTGGTTAGTGTGTGCTTGTGTTTTCCATGAATACAATATGCAAATGAAGTTGTATGTTCGTTGATACTTTGATTTACTTTCAAGCATGCAATCTTAAATGTAAGATATATGCAAATTTAGGTGTAAGTTTTATTTTTTGCGCATATGAACTTAGAAGCATGATACTCTTGGAAATAAGTGCTACTTAAGCTTGATTAAATTATTACACAAATCCTTTCATTACAAGTGACATAAGTAAGAGACCATTCCGAACCCAACGGTTTGAGGTCTTCCCTTGCGAGGGGTGAGTGCGGCCTTAAATCTCATTTTCCCGGTTCACACCGGGTGGCGACTTCATTATTCTCCGGTTTAGTCCCCCGTGGCTACTCTGTACTCCCGACTAGGCCACGAGCCTAGAACAGCATGCGTCGTCCAGTTTCTGTGTCCCACAGAAATCGTCATAAATTAAATCAAACCTGATTCAACCTAACTATTAGACATTAGAATTACGTTGCAAGCACAAATTGTCCAACAAATCTTCAAAGTCATCGCCACTACCACACCACCAACTCGCCGGACTTCGCTGTCACCTCGCCATTCATCTCTCCAACGACTCTTCAGTTTTGTTTGTTTTCTTTACCAATTTCTACAAGTTATAATTTTGTTAAAAATAGTCAAATAACACAGAAAATCCACTGCTATTGGCCAAATAGCAACATAAAAATTCTGTCGCTATTTAGTTGGTCGCCAAATAAATAGTGATAGAAAAATTACATCTATCACTAAATTAACAATGGAATAATTCTGTCGCTAATTAGAGACAAAATTACTGCAGAATTTCGTCTTTATTTAGAAATGGAATATTTTCATTGCTAATTAGCAACGAAAATTCCATAACTAAATAGAGACAGAATTACCATGGAAATTCTGTCTCTATTTAGAAACAGAATTACTACGGAAATTCCGTCTCTATTTAGAAACAAAATAATTTATGTCGTTAATTAGCGACGAAAATTCTGTAGCTAAATAGATACGGAAATTTTATCTCTATTTAGTTACGGAGTTTCCGTCGCTATTATTTAGAAACAAAGTAATTTCTAAAATACTTTAAAAAAAATAAATTTGAAAGAATTTTAATAATTATTTTATTTTTAAATAATATTAATGTTATAAAATAAACAAAAAAATTAGTAAAATGAAATTTTTATTATAAATGTTATAATGTTAAAAAAAGTATAATATTCAATTTCATGAAAAAAAATACATAAAATCTAATCATCCTTATCTCTCTGCTTAAGATCGGTCAAAGGACAAGATGGACCTGAAAAGGAAGGCGGTGAACTTTGTGTCATGTCTCTCATCATTTGAAAATTGCGCTCCATCTCTGCCATCTTCTATCTGAGATCCTGCACCTCTTTATTTTTCTTCCGCTGCTCTTCATCTAGTCGTTGCATCTCTTCATGTCTCCTCTACTACTCTTCATCCAGTTGTTAAAAAATTTCTCGAGTTAAAATATTCATTCTAAGCGCATGTATTTTGATTCCTTTACTAATTATATGAGGATACTCAAACTCTCGAATGAGAAGATGATATACTAATCTTTATACGAATTGTTAAATAACTAATCACTTATTGTCAAATAATATTTCTATTTTAAACATACAATGGTTATTTACATTTTAATATTAATCTTATGGTAAAATAATATTTTACTATAAAATTTAATATTTTACTACTTTTTCATTAATTGACTTATTTTGATTTTAGTGTTAAAATGTAACGGCCAACTAAAATTTTAATAAAAAAATAGTAAAATATTTTTTTTACATAAATAATATTTTAAAATTCGTAAAACCTAATTATTATTTTACCATAACTGTAATAATAGATATAAATTAACCCAAAATATAATTACATCTGTTTTCGCTGATGTGATAAAATTTCAGCAAATTGCACAAACAAAGGAACAAACCATGCCTATATGAAAAGGAATTTTTACTCTTTCGTATGCTTTTGACACAAAGTGTAACCAGGAATCGATCAAAACAATATAATCTATTCGGTTGGTGGTAAAGAATTTAACCAAGAAAATGAAAGGATGATTCTTATGAATGAATTTAGATTCGGTATTAAATTGAATTTTTTTTTTTTTTTTTATAAATTATTATTAGTTGTCATTGGACAAGAATATTTATATAGCTGAATTATGAAAAACATAAAATAATCCAACTCAATAATAAATCTAAAATCCTCATGAATATTCCTAGTAACCGCCCGGCAGGTCCATTTTAACCTCGAATTAATCACTACATTTCCCTCAAATCAGATTAAATTATCGCTAAAGTAATAATAATACACACATAACACTACTAAAAAGTACAACCAAAGATATCATTTTGACAGCTTCTTTTGTATAACCCAAAGTTTTTATCTCTCTATGCAACACATTGTGAATTGTAACATAGTAACATGCCAACCCTTTGCCAGTTTATTTTTTGTTTTGAAGCTAAGAATATGAACCGATATTGTTGAGGAAAATATCTCACATCGGCTGATATAAACAATTCAACTCAAAATATAAACATTGAACAATCCTCAACTTTCAAGTTGGCTTTTGGGTTGAGTTAGGCCCGCGAATTTCAATATGGTATCAGAGCCAGACTCATGCACGGGTGGGCCCACACTACTTGTCCACGTGACATGAACCAGACAAAAGACCGGTTTGCACGTGAGGGGAAGTGTTGAAGAAAATATCCCACATCGGCTGAGATAAACAATTAAACTCAAAATATAAACATTGGCCAACTCAAAAATATGAAGAATAATAATAATGAATATATGTAATCTTTATCTAATAGGGAAATATAATAAAACCATGAATCATAATGGTACATGAATTCTATATTTCTTATAACATTCCTTAACAGATATTCATGACAATTATCCACTATATATAGACCACAAAGAGCCTTTTACAAATCACAACCGAAGCTTATAACAAAATTTATTCATTCAAATTCACTAGTACTAATATAAGCTGCTTCAATATTAATGGCTTCTTATCGGTTTATCATCACCATTGCGGTGGTCGCTATTGTTCTTCCAGCAGTCGCTATGGCAACGGAACACATCGTCGGTGATGATGCCGGGTGGACGGTTGAATATGATTATGCAGTTTGGGCTAAGGACAAAGTTTTCCGTGTTGGTGACACATTAGGTACTTAAGTAATTTTTTTTTTCTAATTCTTTAAAAAAATATTTAGATTAGAAAGAAACCTCATGAACTAAACAACAAGTTTTGTCTTTTATTATTATACGATCTAAGATTGATGTGGGTTCAAACAGTATTTACGGCCAATCAAACAGTGCAAAAGAGCATTTATTTCTTTATTTATTATTTAGTCTCACGGTTTCCCAATTCTCTCCACACTCATGTGAGCAGAGTTCAAACCCCAAATCACTTATATTTCAACATAAGAGATTTTACCAACTCAACTGCTTGGTGTTAGGGATGGCAACGAGCCATGTATGATACAAAGATATTAATACCCGTACCCGACATGTTCAATTAATGTACATGAAAGTTTTATTCATATTCGATCTTAATATATCGAACATTTATGCGGGTCCCCATTCACATAAGGATTTTACTTTTATTTAAATGGGAATGTCAATGCACATATTTGACCCATCAAATGAACGAATATATAAAATTATTCTTTTTAGCTTGCAGGGATTTTTGTTTTCCCGCGTTAATATATAACAACATGCAATAATCTGATAGTAAGGCCTTACATTTTTCCTTATAAATATATTTTTTGTATGCAGTTTTCAAATACACGGCTCCTAATCACAATGTGATTAAAGTGAATGCTACTGAATTCAAGGGCTGCACACCATCAGAATTGAACGCGCCTCTCACAAGTGGAAATGACGTAATTACCCTTTCCGCACAAGGGTGGAAATGGTACATTTGTGGCAAAGTAGGTATCCAGAAGCATTGTGACCTTGGCCAGAAGCTAGCAATTGAGGTAGTTTCAGCTGCTCCGGGGCCGTCTCCGACTCCTTCCGACAATAACTCTGCCACCGGAATTATGTCATCTGTGTCTCCGGTTATTGTCGCCGCTGTCGTTTTTATGGCCACCATCATGGTGTGAGCAACATACAGCTGACGATGATTGCCAAGTAAGGCTCAAAATAATTTGTGTGACATTACCTGTGCAAATTTTAAAAGCAGCATAGCCTATCACAATAATTAAGCTGCCCCCTTTTTTTTCCCCTAATAACTTGTATCGTATTGATTGATAAGTAATAATATTTGTCGTTTAATTTTTAATGCTTCTTTGCAATCACGAAATTTTTTTTAAGCTGAGCTGAATTTTTTTTTTCAAAAAAAAAAAAAAAAAATAATAAAGTTCGTTAATAGTGCTAAATAATTTTCTCAAGCCAACTTCCACATTTCAAAGAGCTTATATATATATATATATATTATAAAGCACAATGGTGTGGGGGGAAGAGAGTGTAACAGATGGTTAGGATTAAGAGAGATAATGTATCCAAAGACTATCTTTTTGTGGCTTAATTGGTGGTTCAGATCATTTTATTATAATCTAATTGTTGATAAAGAATCATTTCATTATGGAATCTCTATAAAAATGAAAAATGAAAACTACCTAATAAATTGAAGAATAAAATCATTTATTAATGGAAAATGAAAATTACCAAATAAATTAAAGAATAAAATCATTTAATTAAAAAATAAAATCATTTCATTATAAACAAATTAAATAACATAATCTCAATTTCTCTGTAAATTCTGTAATACCGTGCCGTAGACACGGGTAAACACTAGTATATATATATATGTATGTACACGTATAACAATATATAATTTATAGATCATATTATTGTGATTCTCTAATCATTGAAGAATATTTTGTGAAGAAAAATAAATACTCTCTATTACTACTTGAATAAAATTTACAAATATTATAAAACTTGTACAAAAAACCTCACACACTAACTATATTCTCTAAACTCTCTTATTTGAAGCTTACACTCTAAACTCTCTTACTTTAAACTTCTTGTTAGGGATGCTTGGGCTATCAAATGAGAGCTCGATTTATAGCCAAATCAATGGCTCAAATGTCAATAAAAATTAATGAGTATTTAATATGGTAGTTGTCACTTTTGACAAGTTTGCTCAAGTATTTAATACAAACTTTTGACAATGCATGTGGATACATTTAATGTATGCTGGATTCTTCAATTCTCCCCCTCCAGCTGCATCCAAAATGATTATCATCAGACAACTATTCTGGATATGTCTCTGCACAGTTCTAGCTTGTCCCGAGTGACCACCTTTGTTGACATATCGTTTGTGTCTCTGCACAGTATTCTTCTACTGTGTTTCTGCACGACACAGTTCTGCTGCCATGTTTCTTCACCCATTTATTCATCAGTGCCTTCTTGCCTTGTGGGAAACTCTTTGGCTCCCCCTCATCAGTAAGCAAGATATATTCGGATCCCGGATATTTGATTGATGGAATCATGCCTCGATCAGATCTTCTTATCTGAGGTCCACTGATTTACGGAGGTCTGTCATCATACAAATTGTGGATGATCTTGTAGCTTCCAGTGGAGCGGGTTGCGGTTCCTCTTACTCAACATATCGATAATGATATTCATTGGAAAGCAAATTATTATTAGGTCAATAATATATAATTTTTATTATTATATATGTTAATTTTTAGAGATATTTAGTTTTTTAATTAAAATTAGAGGAAAAAAAAGAATCTCACATCGCCAAGGAGAGAAGAGAATGACATACTTATTAAGGTGTGCTAGAAAACACAAGGGTAATGGAAAAATAAAATGAGTCAACAACATATTAAATTTGTATAAAATAAATAAAAGCAAGATTGAAAATAACACTTAATATTGGCTTGTCCTTATTTATAACTAATGATGATGAATTGTACTTATTAATAATTTAATACTAATTATTTTACATTTATAAGGAAAAGTATCAACTAATTGGCAACCGCATTTACCTGACCAACAAAATTTATTCCTATAAGAAGGACGTTTAGCCATTGAGTTGGGTCTATTCACTCGGTTATAACTAAGACTATTGATACAGTAATGGATAATGTTACTAATTTTTTTATTTATTCATAATTATTTATTAGATATCTGATTTAAGGGTGTATGATGAGACCTAATTAAAGATAATAAGTTGGTTGTTAATTTATGAAAACGCCCTTGCATTTAATATTAAGCGTTTCCTTCCATTGAGTGGTTCTCTCTCAAGATCCAAGATTGACTTTGATTTGTTGGCCAAAGTCAAGATCATTGTCTATCGTGGATGTGTTTGAACCATGAAAGCTTTGTTAATATCGCATGTCTTAGGCAGTTGTGACTTGTTGGCCAAAGTCAAGGTCACTATTGTTCATCTACGTGGATTACGAAGCTTTCTCATGGTCAATGGGTCGCGCTTAACTGGAATCATTAAGCTTGTTGAGCCAAAGCCAAGGCTTAGTTGATTCAGAGGAAACATGTTAGGAAATATATTAGATATATGTTTCGGACTTGGATGTCTACCTACCGGATCTAGGAATTGGATGGGATCCAATTGATCTTAGAGATCTACCTAGTTAAATTTTATACAGCTTGTTGGCCAAAGTCAAGGTTGTGTATTATTTAACGGGATCCTAGCCCACTAGGAAACTAGGTTTCCTGAGTACTCAACGGAGGGTTAGAGGCTCACCGAAAATTAGTGGGAGGCTAGTATTAAATTTGTATTTTGTTTAATACTCGCTAATATGCGCACTCTATTATTATTATTTCTGTTATTATATATATTAGTTGGACTAATATTATTCATTTATTGTTTTCTTTGAACAGTTAAACTGTACTCAACACTACTCCTTTTTTAGTTGGTTATATAGTTGGACTATAGTAACCATTGCATTTGAGTGTACCAGAAACATTTGATTGGATAGTTGGACTATAGTAATCAAAATGGCTGGAAAGATAAGCGTTAGGGACATAATCATGGGTGAGAATGTCTTAACGACACAAATTTCTAGACTGGGAAATGAACCTCAGGATAGTCCTGGGAGCTGAGAAGTTGCTCTATGTGATAGAGAGACCTCTCGGGCCTGAGCCCGGACTTGAGCGGCCAGTAGAGCATGAGCTTTGGAAGACTCACCATGATGATAACTTTATTGCTCAATCTGTTATGCTTGCTGCAATGACTCCTCAGTTTCGTCGTCAGAACAAGGGATTGGATCATTATGCGATGATGTTGAAGTTGAAGGATCTTCATAGATCTAATCTTAGATCTCAGAAGTATGAGTTGCAGAAGAAGCTCTTTCACTCTCGTATGTCAGAGGGTACATCTGTCGAACACTACGTGTCTTAGATAATTGCTGACATCGAACAGCTAGGTCAGCTGGGCATTACCTTCGAGGCCGAGACTTCCATAGATTTGATCTTACAATCTCTGCCCGGCTGATGGGGCGGGCTCATCATGAACTATAATATGATGAACCAAAAAAAAACTCTTGGAGAGTTAATGGCTATGCTGAAAGAGGCATAGCCAGAGCTTCTGAAAGGCAAGAAGCGTTAGGCGCATCTTACTTCGACATCCAAGAAGGCAAAGGCTTGGCCAAAGACTTCTGGGGGTGTGAAGAAGAAGAAGAAGAAGGGCAAGGCTCAATCATCACAGTCTTCTGGGAATACAAAGGACAAATCCCAAGACGTCTGCCTACTCTGTGGCAAACGGGGTCACTAGAAGTGTGACTGTCGTAAGTTCAAGGCGGACTTGAAGGAAGCGAAGACGAGCAAGACTCCGACTTTAGGTATGTTTGTTATTGAAATAAACATGTCTACTACTAGTTTTAAAAATTGGATTTTTGATACCGGATGCAGTACTCACATATGTACTGATGTGCATGATCTGCAGATTAGCAGGAGACTGGCTTCAGGGGAGATCGACATGCGAGTCGGAAATGGGACGAGAGTTGCTGGTTTGGCCGTTGACACCTATGTTTTAAATCTGTCCTCGGGGCATGTACTTACATTAGGCGACTGTTATTTTGTACCTAGTTTGACTAGGAATATTATCTTTGTATCTAGTTTAACCCGATACGGGTATACATTTGTATCCAGGAACACTGGGTGTTTTGTTTATAAAGATGATATTTTGATATGTACATCAGATGTGAATAATGGTCTTTATATTTTGAATATAAACGAATCTCAAACATATAACATGACAAACAAAAAGCTCAAATTGAGTAAAATGGATGAGACTTATTTGTGGTATTGTCGTCTGGGACACATTAACAAAACTCGTATATCCACACTTTCGAAGAATGAATACTTGAACGGATTTGATCCTAATTCATATGATGTCTGCGAATCTTGTTTGTTAGGCAAAATACCTAAAACACCTTTTAGTGGTAAAGTTGTACGTGCCACCGAGCTGTTAGCCCTCATTCATAGTGACGTTTGCATGCCCATGTTTAGCCAGGCTAGAGGTGGATATGAATACTTCGTAACCTTTACGGATGATGCATCGCGTTATGGTTATGTGTATCTTATGAAACACAAGTCGGAAATTTTTGAGAAATTCAAAGAGTTTCGACAAAAAGTAGAAAAACAGACTGGAAAAAGTATTAAAACATTGTGGTCGGACTATGGTGGAGAATACTAAAGCAATGAGTTTCAAGATTACTTGTAAGAATATGGTATTCTTTCACAGTGGATTCCTCCCGGAACACCTCAATTGAACAGTGTGTCCGAACGGAGAAACCGAACTTTGTTGGACATGGTAAGGTCAATGATGAGTCGTACAGAGCTACCGATTTCCTTCTGGGGATACGCATTAAACAATGCAATACTTATTTTGAATAAGGTTCCGTCAAAGTCTGTTGAACAGACTCCATATGAGATATGGACAGGAAAGAAATCGGGTTTCTTATTCCTGAAGATTTGGGGATGCTGGGCATATGTTAAACGTTTGGATAGTACCAAAATAGAACCCAAATCAGATAAATACCTATTTGTAGGTTATCATAAGGAAACGAAAGGATATTATTTCTACAACCCACAAGAGAACAAAATATTTATTGCTCTTCATGTGTTTTTCCTAGAAAAGGAATTCATGAATGCAGTGGTAAGTGGGAGGAAAGTATAACTCAATGAAAATCAGAGTGATACTGTTCCTGGCAGCGACCCCCTCACAGAACATGAACAGTCCATCTAAGATGAGACTATTCCACAATCTTCTGATACACAAGAACCACGTAAGTCAGAGAGACTCAGAAAACAACCTGAGAGGTATGGGTTTCTGATCTCACCTCATGTAGACATTAATCTTATTGAGGAAGATAAACCGGTTACATATGAGGAAGCGATACAAGGTATCGACTCCGCTTTATGGTAAGAAGCCATAAAGTCCGAAATGGATTCCATGTATACCAACCTAGCGATACACTGGTTGATGTACCAGAAGGCATTAAGCCTATTGGTTGTAAATGGATCTTCAAAAGGAAGACATACATGGTAGGCAACATACAAACGTACAAAGCTAGGCTTGTAGCTAAAGGATATCGTCAACGACATGGTGTCAATTATGATGAGACCTTTTCACCCGTTTCCATGATTAAATCCATTCGGATAATGCTTGCCATTGCTGCATATTTCGATTATGAAGCTTTCCTTAACGGAAACCTTTTGGAGGATGTTTATATACAACAACCTGATGATTTTGTCATACCAAGATATGCAAACAAGGTTTGCAAGTTAAATCGATCCGTTTATGGATTAAAGCAAGCATCACGTTCTTGGAACCATCGTTTTGATGAGATCATAAAAGAATATGGTTTCATTCAAAACTAAGATGATTCTTGTGTATATAAGAAGGTTAGTGGGAGTGCACTGACATTAATTGTCCTATACGTTGATGATGTATTGCTTCTTGGAAATGACATTCCCATACTACAATCGGTGATAGCTTGGCTCTCATTAAAATTCTCCATGAAAGACCTGGGAGAGGCAGCCTTTATTCTAGGAATAAATATCTACCGGGATAGATCTAGAAAGTTGGTGGCATTCTCCCAGAGCTCGTACATTGACAAAGTGTTGAAGAGATTCAACATGGATCAGTCCAAGAGGGGGCTGCTTCCGGTGTCACATGTCGTCTCTCTATCGAAGGATATGTGTCCTAAAACTCAAGATAAGAGAGATGCAATGATTTGGATCCCGTATGCTTCAGCAGTCGGATCGATCATGTACGCCATGATATGTACACAACCTGATGTCTTATATGCTTTGAGCATGTGCAGTCGCTATCAGGCTGATCCATGTGATGGTCACTGGATTGCTGTAAATAACATCCTTAAGTATCTTAGACGAACTAAAGATGCTTTCTTAGTCTATGGGGAATGAGAACTTGAGGTGACTGGGTTCACCGATGCAAGTTTCCAAACCGACAAAGACGAGTGTAAGTCGTAATCAAGGTACATATTTTGTTTAAACAACGGAGCAGTGAGCTAGAAATCTTCCAAGCAATACACTGTTGCCGATTCAACAACAAAAGCATAATATATTACTACAGCTGAGACAGCAAAAGAAGCAGTTTGGATCCGTAAATTCGTAATTGGATTAGGAGTAGTTCCGTTAGCAGCTGAGCCCGTACCTTTGAATTGTGACAATAATGGGGCTATCACACAGGCTAAGGAACCACGGTCCCATCAACGATCCAAGCATGTACTTCGACGATTTCATCTGATTCGTGAGATCATACATCGCGGCGATGTGAAGATCGAGAAGATTGCATCAGATGATAACATTGCAGAACCACTGACGAAGACTATATCTCAGCAAAAGTTTGAGCGACATGTACATAGTTAGGTGTGTTAGATACTTGAATGATTGGCTATAGGCCAAGTGGGAGATTGTTGGACAATTATGACCTATAGCATCACTATTTGTAAAAAACATTGTGTTTTTGTACAAATTATCTATGTGACAAAAGGAAATTGTTATTTTATCATTATTGTAATTAGATTACTTGGATATATATTAATGATAAAAGTCCATATGGTTAAATCAGATTAATAAGATATAAGATAATATTAATCCACGAACGGTATAATCATTAAATATTCCTAGTCGAAGTATTATCGAGACTTGATATTAATTGTTGGAAAATTATGATCCATAACATCATTATTTGTACATAACATGGTGTTGTTGTACAAATTAACTATGTGATAAAGGAAATTGCTCTTTTATCATTTTGTAATTGGATTGCCGGGATATATAAATGATAAAAGTCCATATGATTAATACCAGATTAATAAGATATGAGACAATATTAATCAATAAAGGTTTAATCATTAAATATCCCTAGTCGTAGTATTATCGAGACTGGACATCGATAATGCGGAATAGGCTAGTATTACACTTGTGCGTGTTATGGAAGCGTAACGACATAGTTCTCATATATTTGGGTATATGATACTCATGCAAGTGTAATAGGAGGTTATGTTTATCGATGGTACGGAGACAGCTTCGCTCTGGATAGACCCCTCAGAATCCCATTTGGTAGTATGACTATGTGTCTATGGGAATCCGAATCAGGGTAGGTGTATTTGGTCTTAACCTGAGATTTGTATCGCTAATACTTGCGACAATCAATATACTTTGGTTTTGGTCGTCCGGGGCTTTAACAGGTTCTGTGTACGCCTCTTCTAGGTATACTGATAATCGTAGTGTATTGGGTGTGATGTCAAGAAGGAAGTATCACTTCATTCATATGGAGATGATGATCACGCAGGGATACAGAACTGGTACTCTATGTGCTATAGCCATCGGGGAAGTATGACTAGGTCATGACTTTCCGATCATAAAGAGACTAGTTTCTACTGATCCGATATATGCTTCGTACGAGGCAGACACAACTCCATCCCCAGGCCTAGCATGTGACATTCGATACTGGATCATAATGCGCAATACTACGTATACTACGTCTGACAAAGATCTTGTATTCCGTAGAAGAATATTTCTGGAGAATTGGGTAGGTGTAGGCATTGCATTTTTGCATGTGAAACCCGATGATGAGTCTCAGTTGGAGGCACTACCTTTTTAGCTAAGGATATTGCGGGAAATGGAGGTCGGAAGGGAAAATTCAGAATAAGTACGTCATCAAGTTTATTTCACAAGCTCACTGTCTTCGTTAGTGCTGCGTTCGTTACTTCGTTCGAACGTCAGGCAGATTGCGGCCGTTCGTGTCGCATTCGAGGAAGCGTTCGAACGGCGTCAGTGTTTCTGGTTTTGCTGCTACCTCGCACCCCAGCCCAATTAGCTCCCCAAAGCCCATAAAACACATCCCAATTTAATTAAACTAAACATTAAACATTAAATAAAATATTTAAACCATTTACCAATTAAATTAAACACAAAATATAATCATACCTAATAAAGATAAATCAAACATATTAACTTCCTAACTAAACAAATCACATACTAAATTAAAATCAATCCTAACCAATTAAAACCAATCAAATATTTGACTTCCTAATCTAATAAGACATCTACCAATTTAAAATAGTTGACTTCCTAATTTAAAATATTTTGTCCCCCCTCAATCTTGTGTATACCATTCTTAGGACTCCTAATTTGGAAACTAGATCTCTTCCTTGTGAGACAAGGGCAAACCCTAGCTCTTTTTTATATAAACATGCATTAACCTAGCCACACCATCTCTCCACTCTCTCTAATACACGCCCAAGACAAAAAAAACACTTCACATATACACAAAAAGAGAACAAAGAGCCCTAACCATCTCCTCCATAGCCGAATCAACCACAAGCAACTATCATTCATAGCCGAATCCAAAGCACCAACAACCACCATAGCCAAATCCAAAACAAACCAAACTCACCCTTAGCCGAATCCAGAACACCAAAATCCTCCAAAGTCGAGACCAACACAAGCAATAACCCTCCTTAGCCGAATCAAAACACTCCCCTCCTTCACCGAGAACACATCCCCCATACAGCCCTTACAACCACTGAAACACCCCCTAAAACACTTCTAAACAGCCCTTGAATCACCTTAAAACAGCAGCCCAAATCCTCTTAAAACAGTCCCTAAAAACCTTAAAAACAGTAACATAAAAACTGCATTCATAATCTTCAAAATAATCACACACAACTGCACAAAGAACCCACACAAACTTGGAACAGTTCATTGAAACATCAAAACAGGTGGCCTGAGCAGTGAGCAGCAAAATAGAGGCCGAACAGGAGCAGAACGGAGTTCGAACCGCAAGCAAAACAGCAAAGCAGTGAGCTAGGACGCTAAACCAGTGAACCGGAGAAGTTGAGGAGCTGTACCCATCCGACGTCCGTGAAACGCAAGCCTGAAAGTTGGCAAAAAGGTTAGACCTGAGGGTATCTTTTACAATCATTTTTTTTGTATTATTTATTAAATATTACTTGCATGATTGTCATGTTGAAATGGATGCTGTGGCCCTTGAGTAGATAAATATGCATGAATTGTGAGATGTAGTATGTTGTGGCTGTGGAATAAAATGAGAGACGTGTCAACTCTCGCGGTATATCGGATGGAAACCCGGACATAAATTTCATAGCCGATTCCGAATGGACGGTAATATGATATGTACTCGGGACACAACTCCACGTACCGCTTGAGTAAACGGCACTCTCTTTTGTTTTGTGTTGCTTTTGTTTATTTTTCGTCACTTGAATTCTGTATGTTGTTTATTTATGCATGATTCAATCGAGTGCATAGGCTTAGTAAGTGGAATAAAGATCCCCTATGGGGAGGGGTTAAAGCCCTTTACCACGATGCTTTGCCGCGCCGGTTGATGTGTGTTCGGTTGGATGCAAGATACGTTCAATCGGGCATACTTAGTTTGATATTATTGTTTTTATCTTTTTATGCATGGTTCAATCAAGCGCATGGGCTTAGTAAGTGGAATGAAAGATCCCTTATGGGGAGGGGTTAAAACCCTTTACCACGATGCTTTGCCACACCGGTTGATGTGTGTTCGGATTGGATGTAAGATGTGTTCAATCGGGCATACTTGGTTTTGATATGATTGGCTCTATTTTTGTATGGATGATGCGATCGAGCGCATGGGCTTAGTGATTTAGTCCAAAGGTCCTCTATCTGAGAGACGAAGAGCCTAAAAGGCCACCTTTGTGACATTACTTCGCCGCGCTGGATGAAGTTTGTTTGGGTTGAATGTACGTTCAATTGGGCATACGAAGTCCTACACTTTTATTGTCTTTATTTCATGTGTTGTGATGTGACGCTCATGGGCTTAGTATGTTGGTCTAAAGGTCCTCTGTTTGAGAGACCAATAGCCCAAAAGGCCACCTTTACGGCAGTACTTCGCCGCGCCCCTTTATTTTGTTGTTTATGTATTGCGTCCCATTTCATGCATCAGGTCTGTTCCCGTTCGAACGCGTTAGAAACGCAACTCGAACGCGCATGCAATTTGCCTTATCATGCATCAGGTCTCATTTTTGTTCGAACGCGTTCACGAACGCCATACGAACGTGAGCATTCTGTTTCATTTCCGTCGAACGCATTAACAAACGCCATACGAACGTGAGCATTCTGTTTCATTTCCGTTCGAACGCGTAATCAAACGCCATACGAACGCGAACCTTCTATTTACCGTTCGAACGCGTTTACGAACGCTACACGAACGCGAACACACTGAACTGAGACATATTCATCACATGCCATGTATAATTGTTTCTTAGGTGATTTTTTTATGGAACCACACATAGTCATTCTTATCTTTGTGCACATAATAATGAAAAGCATGTTTATTCCATTAGTTGCGTCATTTGCCTTAGTCTTGATTTAATGCATTACGATTCATATACCTATGCCATGATGACTTTGGAGTACTATTTCTTGTGATATATCGGATGGAAACCAGACATAAATTCCGTAGCCGATTCCGAATGGACGGTAATGCGGTCTGTACTTGGGATACAATTCCACGTATCACTTGGAAAAGTGCTCACATGTATGGTTGTGCGGTTATTATGTATGCTTGTGTTTTTCATGAATATGATATGCTGAATGAATTGTATGTTCGTTGTTACTTTGAGGTATTTTCAGGCATGTGTTCTTAGATGTGAGGTATATGTGAAATGTATGTATAAGTTTTATTTTGTACCCGTGAATTTAGAAGCATGATACTCTTGGAAATAAGTGCTACTTAAGCCTGATTAAATTATTACATAAATCCTGTCATTACAAGTGGCATAAGTAAGGGACCATTCCGAACCCAATGGTTTGAGGTCTTCCCTTGCGAGGGGTGAGTGCGGCCTTAAATCTCATTTTCCCGGTTCACACCGGGTGGCGACTCTATTATTCTCCGGTTTAGTCCCCCGTGGCTACTCCGTACTCCCGACCGGGCCGCGAGCCCGGGACAGCATGCGTCGCCCCAGATTTCTGTGCTCCCACAGTCTGGCGACTCCACTGGGGATAGAGAATCGGCCCCGAAATATTGTCTTGTGATGTTTGGATTTATGTTTTAATTGACCGTGTCTATAGTGGATAAAGTGAGGGTTTAATCAAAGGCATTTTGAGGCTAGGTAATGGTTTGGTGTCTTCCTTCATTCACTACCTTTCTAGAAGGAAAAGCTGTGAAGACACATAGATAGCCATCTACTCGTAGCCTATTGTGATGGACTAATTTGGAGGACTCGTTGTTTATTCCTGACACCAAGCGATAAGAGCCTAAGAGGCTTGGGTATTTAAGTGAGCCTCGCTCCACCTTCCCTCTGGGGAATCTACAACGGGAAATCCATTTGACAGTCCGTCACACACCATAGCTCATTGGCATGTACCTTAGTGTATAAAAAAGGGGTGCGCTCACTTGGTCGCTCGAACCCTTGAGTGGGGAGACCTAGTTGTGGGCCATCCTTCGCCGGTGAGAGCCTTTGTCTATACTCATACGAACCCACCCATAGACCGGGTTTGCATGGTTAAAGTAACAATTATTTCCTTGAGTATGTGCTAGTGGACCATCCTCATTTGGATGCAGTTGGACCATTGTCAGAAATGCGGACTTGCTGGGCCATTTAAACTGGGGCGAGTTCGTACCTTATGACCATTGGGCCCAAAGCTTCTGAAATGTTGATGGGCCATTCTGTAGAAATTATTGTTGTATGTTTGCATTATCTTTCCTTGTGCTTATGTTCGGAACATTACCATTTGGATTTAGTTGGGCTCCTTGCCATGAGATGTGTACTCGTTGGGCCATTTAAACTGGGACGAGTTCACTCCTATAACAGTTAGCCCAAAAGCTTCTAAAATGATAACGGGCCGATTTGTTTGAAAATTTTAGTTGATTTAGTATGTTATATATGCATCTCATGCACCCCATGCATACATACATCATGTTAACCCTTGTGTTTTGAAAGCCATCATAGATTCCCGTTGGGTTAGAAAAAAGGGAAGACTCACCAAAATACTGAGAACAGACATGAGTGAATCAGATATTGAGGTATCCCGGATAGATCAGTTGGAAAATCTTTTCACCAAGATTACTGAACAGTTGCAAGCCTTGACTACTGCCATGACAAATATGGCTGTACCCCGTGCTGGGGAAAACTCTAAGAATGTGAGGCGCGAGGAGCCTCCGAATGGGTTGGGGGATGATATCCCCACTTTTGATGATGACATGGCAGAGTATGCAACAGGAAAAGTGATTGGGTCTCAGGCAGAATTTCAGAAGCTTCGGGATCAGGTTGAAACAGAGTTACCCGCAAAATGAGGGGTAAGAACGAGGATTTGCTAGATTATGAGGCAATAACCTTCGGAGAACAGCTGCCAGCTCGGTTTAAAATCCCCGACATGGCCAAGTTTAATGGGAACGGAGACCCGAGGGTCCATCTGCAGCAATATGTCTCAGTCATGAGTTCAATGGGCCTATCACAGCGCCAAGTCCAAAAGATGTTTGGGATGTCACTCGAGGGGGCACCTGTGGTTTGGTATCATAGCCTTGAGAAGAAGGTTAAGGAAGATTGGAAGGAACTAGCTGATGCTTTTCTGAAGCAGTATGTTACAGACTTAGAATTGACTTGTCACTCCGTGATTTGGAGAACACTAAGCAGAAGCCGGAAGAAAGAAAGCTTCAAGGAGTATGTAGACCGCTGGAGAAGCCAGCTTCTGAAAATGCAGACTCGGCCCTCTGAGAAGGACCAAATCAAAATGATCATCAAGGGCACCAAGCCCTCTATTTATAGTAAGCTGAGGAGGATGACTTCGATGATTTCTGATTTTCGACAGTTGAGGGAAACTGTCATGGATATTGAGGAAGAGGAGGCTGAAAACAGAAAGTCCTATGGCCAGAATAGGCGGACTTTTGGGGGGTATTCTGAGACTAAGCCCGCTACTGTCGAGGTTGCTGCCATCAGGAACCGGCAATTCTCCAACCTTGGTAGACCTTTGTCGAAGGTATTTGAAAAGTTACAGGGACAAGGAATCTTTGAAACCCTTAGAAGGCAAGCCACTTCCGCACCCCCCACCACCACACATAAATGTGAACCTTTATTGTCACTTCCACCAGCTACATGGCCATGACACCGACAATTGCACCCGCCTCAGGCATGAAATTCAAGATCTCATAGATTCCCATAAAATACCCAACCCATGAAAAGAAACCCTCAACCACCAAGCTCCTTACATGGATGACAGTGAAGAGCCATAGGCCGAGGAAGAAGGCAGTGCTGCGGATGATGGAGATGTTACTCCTAGTCTATTGATCCAGTTTTTTAAATGACATTGATTTTGTTACTTGTTCGAGCTCTTTTCCTCAACAATAATAAAGACGTTCATTTCGCTGAAACTCTTCTGCAATATGAGTATATTTGAGAAAAGTATTCAACCTTGGTACTATGGAATCCAGTGATGAACACGGGGAACCTTCGAAATAAGCAAACAGAAAAGATAAGATAGACATTCAGAAATTGGGAAATAGAGCCAGGAAGAAAATATCAGACTTGGAAGGGAATTAGTTCGCCGAGCCGATCAACGTAGACAGATTGAAGAAGTAGCTTGTCTGAAGAAGAGAAAGCTAAGCAGTCACCAAGAGAATTGAAGGAAGACCTAACCCGATGGGATAGGAACATTCATTCATGCATACACGTAACGCATTTTGCATCCTTTCGTGTTTGTTCTGTTTTGTAATAACAGGTTTCGAAGGAGAAAAAAAAAAGCGCCGAATGCAAGCCAACCAGAAGCAGTAACAGTACAATGTCAGCGGTCTTCAGGAATGAATCACATGGGCGAGGCCCATATCAGCAGTATCCGTCTGAGGGCGAGGCCCATATCAATAGCAGTTGGGGGCGAGGCCCGTATCAGTATCAGTCTGGGGGCGAGGCCCATATCAGTAGCAGTTAGGGCCAAGGCCCACATCAGCATTAGTTTGGGGACGAGTCCAGAGTCGAGGCCTACATTGTATCAGTTTGGGGATGAGTCTCAGGGCCGAGGCCCACATCAGTATCATTTCAGGGGCCAGGCCCACACCAGCATCAGTATCAGTTTAGCCGGGAACGGCACTCCAAGAATGGAAACACAGTTCGAGAATGAACAAGCCGGGAATGGCACTCCAAGAATGGAAACATAGTTCGAGAATGAAAGCCGGGAATGGCACTCCAAGAATGGAAACACAGTTCGAGAATGAACAAGCCGGGAATGGCACTCCAAGAATGGAAACACAGTTCGAGAATGAACAAGCCGGGAATGGCACTCCAGGAATGGAAACACAGTTCGAGAATGAACAAGCCGGGAATGACACTCCAGGAATGGAAATACAGTTCAGGAATGAACAAGCCGGGAATGGCACTCCAGGAATGGAAATACAGTTCAGGAATGAACAAGCCTGGGAATGACACTCCAAGAATGAAGCACGGTTCGGGAATGAACCACCTCACAGTAACGGTTCGGGAATGGACCACCTTACAGTAACAGTTCGGGAATGGACCACCTCACAGTAATGGTTCGGGAATGGACCACCTCACGATAACGGTTCGGGAATGGACCAACTCACAGTAACGGTTCAGGAATGGACCACCTTACGGCAACGGTTCGGGAATGGACCACATCACAACACGGTTCGGGAATGAACCAGGGGTCGCAGCACCTCACCACCTAAATCAACTCAACACGTGGAAAGTCAAGTGGCAGTTGGCGAGCCAGGTAAATGAAAATGCATTGCATAACTTTGATAGGATTCTCACTGTTGCACATTACACAAGTCCCATCAAAGTGGGGGCGACTGTAGGCATTGCATTTTTGCATGTGAAACCCCGATGACGAGTCTCAGTTGGAGGCACTTCCTTTTTAGCTAAGGATATTGCGGGAAACGGAGGTCGGAAGGGGAAATTCAGAATAAGTACGTCATCAAGTTTATTTCACAAGCTCACTGTGTTCGTTAGTGCTGCGTTGTTACTTCGTTCGAACGTCAGGCAGATTGCGGGCGTTCGTGTCGCGTTCGAGGAAGCGTTCGAACGGCTTCGGTGTTTTTGGTTTTGCTGCTACCGCGCCACCCAGCCCAATTAGCTCCCCAAAGCCCATTAAAACACTCCCAATTTAATTAAACTAAACATTACACATTAAATAAAATATTTAAACCATTTCCCAATTAAATAAAAAAAAAATATAATCAACCTAATAAAGATAAATCAAACATATTAACTTCCTAACTAAACAACTCACATACTAAATTAAAATCAATCCTAACCAATTAAAACCAATCAAATATTTGACTTCCTAATCTAATAAGACATCTACCAATTTAAAATAGTTGACTTCCTAATTTAAAATATTTTGTCCCCTCTCAATCTTGTGTATACCATTCTTAGGACTCATTTGGAAACTAGATCTCTTCCTTGTGAGACAAGGGCAAACCCTAGCTCTCTTCTATATAAACATGCATTAACCTAGCCACACCATCTCTCCACTCTCTCTAATACACGCCCAAGACAAAAAAAACACTTCACATATACACAAAAATAGAACAAAAAGCCCTAACCATCTCCTCCATAGCCGAATCCACCACAAGCAAATATCCTCCATAGCCGAATCCAAAGCACCAACAACCATCATAGCCGAATCCAAACAAACCAAACTCACCCTTAGCCGAATAGAACACCAAAATCCTCCAAAGTCGAGACCATCACAAGCAAAACCCCTAGCCGAATCAAAACACTCCCCTCCTTCACCGAGAAACATATCCCCATAAGCCCTTACAACCACTGAAACACCCCCTAAAACATGCCTAAACAGCCCTTGAATCACCTTAAAACAGCAGCCCAAATCCTCTTAAAACAGTCCCTAAAAACCTTAAAAACAGTAACATAAAAACTGCATTCATAATCTTAAAAATAATCACACACAACTGTACTAAGAACCCACACAAACTTGGAACAGTTCATTGAAACATCAAAACAGGTGGCCTGAGCAGTGAGCAGCAAAACAGAGGCCGAACAGGAGCAGAACGGAGTTCGAACCGCAAGCAAAACAACAAAGCAGTGAGCTAGGACGCTAAACCAGTGAACCGGAGAAGTTGAGGAGCTGTACCCTTCCGACGTCCGTGAAACGCAAGCCTGAAAGTTGGCAAAAAGGTTAAACCTGAGGGTATCTTTCACACTCGTTTTTTTTGTATTATTTATTAAATATTACTTGCATGATTGTCATGTTGAAATGCATGTTGTGGCCCTTGAGTAGATAAATATACATGAATTATGAGATGTAGTATGTTGTGGCTGTGGAATAAAATGAGAGACGTGTCAACTCTCGCGGTATATCGGATGGAAACTCGGACATAAATTTCATAGCCGATTCCGAATGGACGGTAATATGATCTGTACTCGGGACACAACTCCACGTACCGCTTGAGTAAACGACACTCTCTTTTGTTTTGTGTTGCTTTTGTTTATTTTTCGTCACTTGAATTCTGTATGTTGTTTATTTATGCATGATTCAATCGAGCACATGGGCTTATTAAGTGGAATAAAGATCCCCTATGGGGAGGGGTTAAAGCCCTTTACCACGATGCTTTTCCGCGCCGGTTGATGTGTGTTCGGTTGGATGCAAAATACGTTCAATCGGGCATACTTAGTTTGATATTATTGTCTTTATCTTTTTATGCATGGTTCAATCAAGCGCAAGGGCTTAGTAAGTGAATGAAAGATCCCTTATGGGGAGGGGTTAAAACCCTTTACAACGATGCTTTTCCGCGCCGGTTGATGTGTGTTCGGATTGGATGTAAGATGTGTTCAATCGGGCATACTTGGTTTTGATATGATTGCTCTATTTTTGTATGTATGATGCGATCGAGCGCATGGGCTTAGTGAGTTAGTCCAAAGGTCCTCTATCTGAGAGACGAAGAGCCTAAAAGGCCCCCTTGTGACATACTACTTCGCCGCGCTGGACGAAGTTTGTTTGGGTTGAATGTACGTTCAATTGGGCATACGAAGTCCTACACTTTTATTGTCTTTATTTCATGTGTTGTGATGTGACGCGCATGGGCTTAGTATGTTGGTCTAAAGGTCCTCTCTTTGAGAGACCAAGAGCCCCAAAAGGCCACCTTTACGGTAGTACTTCGTCGCGCCCCTTTATTTTGTTGTTTATGTATTGCGTCCCATTTCATGCATCAGGTTTGTTCCCGTTCGAACGCGTTTACGAACGCAACTCGAACGCGCATGCATTTTGCCTTATCATGCATCAGGTCTCATTTCCGTTTGAACGCGTTCACGAATGCCATACGAACGTGAGCATTCTATTTCATTTCCGTTCAAACGCGTTAACAAACGCCATACGAACGTGAGCATTCTGTTTCATTTCCGTTCGAACGCGTTATCAAACGCCATACGAACACGAACCTTCTGTTTACCGTTCGAACGCGTTTACGAACGCTACACGAACGCGAACACACTGAACTGAGACATATTCATCACATGCCATGTATAATTGTTTCTTAGGTGATTTTTTTATGGAACCACACATAGTCATTCTTATCTTTGTGCACATAATAATGAAAAGCATGTTTATTCCATTAGTTGCGTCATTTGCCTTAGTCTTGATTTAATGCATTACGATTCATATACCTATGCCATGATGACTCTGGAGTACTATTTCTTGTGATATATCGGATGAAAACCCAGACATAAATTCCGTAGCCGATTCCGAATTGACGGTAATGCGGTCTGTACTTGGGATACAATTCCACGTATC
The DNA here is from genome assembly GCA_019454045.1 of Zanthoxylum bungeanum. Lineage (NCBI taxonomy): Eukaryota > Viridiplantae > Streptophyta > Magnoliopsida > Sapindales > Rutaceae > Zanthoxylum > Zanthoxylum bungeanum. Next base: position 28,771 of record SKCR01039996.1, read on the forward strand.
ATTTGGAAAAGTGCTCACATGTATGGTTGTGCGGTTATTATGTATGCTTGTGTTTTTCATGAATATGATATGCTGAATGAATTTGTATGTTCGTTGTTACTTTGAGGTATTTTCAGGCATGTGTTCTTAGATGTGAGGTATATGTGAAATGTATGTATAAGTTTTATTTTTGTACCCGTGATTTTAGAAGCATGATACTCTTGGAAATAAGTGCTACTTAAGCCTGATTAAATTATTACATAAATCCTGTCATTATAAGTGGCCATAAGTAAGGGACCATTCCGAACCCAATGGTATGAGGTCTTCCCTTGCGAGGGGTGAGTGCGGCCTTAAATCTCATTTTCCCGGTTCACACCGGGGGTGGCGACTCCATTATTCTCCGGTTTAGTCCCCCGTGGCTACTCCGTACTCCCGACCGGGCCGTGAGCCCGGACAGCATGCGTCGCCCCAGATTTCTGTGTTCCCACAGTAGGCACGGTGCTTTGCTAGAAGCCAACCATGTTTTGTAAATCGGTAAAAATATGGTACCGGTGTACGCACGTATTCGGATACTCCGATAACTCTATTTACTGCCAACATATCCAGGGATCTCTTGGGTCGCATCCCAAAGATTCACCGATGATATTTGACTCGAACAATATTAATCTGGGATTAATTAAGAGAGAGAAAATTAATCAGGGATTAATTACGGTAAGAATTAATCTGAGATTAATTATCAGAGAAAGAATTAATCTATGATTAATTGCGTCGAGAATTTATCTGGGATTAAATTCGTCGAGAGGAGAGAACGTGATTAATTTGGAATTAATCGGCAAAGTAAATTTAATGGTGAAATTGGATTTTACTATTTAATTTATTTAATTGGGCTAAAATAATATATTAGATATATTAATTAAAATTAGATTTCAATGCGGAATTAAGATTGGATTTAAATTCGTGCGAACAAATTAATTTAGAATTAATTCGTAAGCGACTTTCGTAATAATTTTGCTAGGCATTATTATTTAATTAAATTGGATTTAATTATGTCGCGACGGAAAATTCATTTAATCGGATTAAATGAACCCGAGCCCGAAGTGTGTTGAGGAAGCCACTTGAATTTTGAATTTAAAGTGGGTCCCACCAACTTACATCACTAGTCACTTTTGTGACGGACATCTTGTCACTTTTTGTTGATGGAAGTGGTTGAGTGTAATTATGGTAACTTACACAACACTCTTTGCTTTATCTTTTTTGAAAAAGATATACACCATTTTGGTAGTTGATTTTGATATAGGTTTTTAGAAAATCAAAATATCAAAAATGCTCTCTCTCTCCCTCATTGTCCTTGGCCGAATGGCCTTGAAGCACCTTGGCCGAATGGCCATTGATCTTGGACGATTAGATTGCTTCTTGGCCGAATGGCCATTGTCCATGGCCGATTGGATTGGTTCTTGGCCGAATGGCCTTGTCTCACCAAGGCCAATTGTATCCCTCTCTCTTAGCCGAATCTTGTTTCTCTTGGAGGGCGATTTTGGTTCGTTTTGTTCAAGCTAGCACTTAAAGGAGTCAAAAGAAGGTGATAGGGATACTCACCCATGAGTTTGGAACAACAAAGAAGGTTTGGAAGCTTCAACATCCATGAAAAGTTTTGAACTCAACCAATCAATGTGAGTATTCCGCAACTCCCTTTGATTTTATTCACACACGAATCACTCTTAGACGATCTTGGCATGTTCTAGGAACACTAACATTGGTATCAGAGCGATCTAAGTTTGATTTAGAATTCTAGGGTTCATAAACTTTAAATTTGGGTATTTTTTCTTGGAGCATTAAAATACGAAATTGGAAGTTTGGTTGATGTTAGATGATGATTACTTAGAGTTTTGCATCATTGGATTTGTGTAAAATTGATTAGAATAATTTTCTCAAAATCCTTATGTTGGCCAAATACACCCTAGGAAGTGTCTCATGGTGATTTTTGAATTTTGACAAATTGGATATGTTAAAAGCATGAAATGAATATTGATTGTTGTTTTAATTAGATTGAAATCAAAATTGGATGTTATTTCATGTAATTGCCGTGGGATATAAGCATGTTATTAGAATTGATTTTGCTTTAATTTGTGTTGGACATAAATTAAAATGTTAAGCATGATTAATTAGATTAATTAGTGTTTTGGAAATACTAGATTAATTAATTAATAGTGTTAATTACACTACAATTGAATTAATGTGTAATTTGGAATGATATATTAATTTAATTTTTTGTAATTGGGCTAATGCAAAATAGACGATCTTGGCATGTTCTAGGAACACTAACATTAATAATGCAAAATAGACTAGTATTACATTTGTGCGCGTTATGGAAGCTTAATGACATAGTTCTCATATATTTAGGTATTGGATACTTATGCAAGTGTAATAAGAGGTTCTGTTAGCAGTTGGACCGGGAACAGTTCGCTCTGGATAGACCCACTCGGAATCCCATTGGTAGTATAACTATGTGTGTAGGCACTGCATTTTTGCATATAAGTCCCGATGATGAGTCTCACATGGAGGCACTACTCTTTAAGTTGTGGAAGTCGCGGGAAACAGACGACGGAAGGGAAAAGTCAGAAATAAATACCCTGTTGGATTAATTCGTTTGCTTAGCTTTGGGTTTGCTCGTTAGGCCTCTGTTTTAAAACTTATCATTGGCCCAAAACCCCCGCAAGCCACACACCAAGCCCATACACCACCAAGCCCACCAAAATAACCAACCACACGCCCATAATCCCTCCAAAATAATAAATTCACACATTAAACACATGTTGAAATCCTAATAAATCACCTTCCTAAATTAAAAAAATCAAATCAAATCACCTTCCCAAATTAAAAGAATCAAATCAAATCTCATAAATCACATTCCTAATTAAATTAAATCACATTCCTAAACTAAATAAAATCAAAACAAATTAAATCAAATTACCTTCCTAAATTAAAGAGATATTTTCCTTATGATACACAAACTAAATATCCCCCATAATTACACAATATTCCTTCCCTATTCGCATAAGGACAACCCCCAACCCTTGCCTATAAAAAGAAGCATAAACCCAACCTTAGAACCTCTAGCTCATTCACACCCCTCCTCTCTCTAGCTAGCATTCACGCCATTGCCCTTCTCATAGCCTAACCTTCTCTATGCCCTATCTCTTAAACAAAAATCAACAAACAATTGCCATCAAACACGCAGCCGTCACATAGCCATACATTTAAGCCAAAAAAATCAGAAACAAAACCAAAGACACCCCAACAGCTCACGCCCAACCTCTCTCACTCATTGCTCTCTCTCACGGCCACAATACATAAACCCTTCAACAAAGATCCTTAAAAAGCACACAGCCCTCGCACCACGACCAGACCTTTACGCCCCACACACTAAGCCAGACGCCACTCACACACCCGTTGGAGAGATACACAGTCAACAAACACAATCGGCTCACTTAAATCAACACACACGCACGGTTAAAACACTCACACGTCAGCCACATATTCACCCAACTCACACACACTGACCGACCAAGAGTAGCCCATCACGTAAGCAACAAACACCAAATACAAGGACTCTTATTCCACCTCAGCAAACTAGCCACTCACTGCCCCCATCAAACCGACAACAACACAAAAGGACAGCCCCCACCGAAATAAACTAACCAAAACCAAGTCTCCAAACTAGACTTTCACCTATCAAAACACAAAATAATAGCTCCTCCAGCGAATCAAGAAAAAAACCTTCAACACAAGAGGCCATACATCACCGTGAAACACAACCAAAACGACCCTGAATACCAGCCAAAATAGTGACCAAAACACACCCCAAAATAGCCCCCCACATCACCGTGAAACACAACTAAAACGACCCCAAAACCAGTCCAGAAAACAGTCCAAAATACCCCAGAAAACAGTCCAAAAACAGCAGCAAAAAATAGAAAAAATAGCAGCCCAAAATAGAGGAAACAGCAACCCAAAACAGAGGAAATAGCAACCCAAAACAGTGAGGCAACGAAGGAAAATAGCGAACCAGTGAACCAGAGGAGTTATGGAGCATTAACCCTTTCGACAGCCGCGTAACGCACTTTCAAGAGGCGACTTAAAAGGTAAGACCTGAGGGCACCCTTTATTGTATTTTATTTTGTCGTCCTGGAAACGGCATGCTCGGTTGGACGTGGAATATGTCCAACCGGGTATGCGTAGTCCTATATTGAAAACGACCAAGTTCTTTGGTCACATATTTATTATTTCGCATTTATTTCGCATTATTAGTCTTTTATTATTTCGCATTTAATTTCCGTTTATTGTTTATTTATATTTCTGCATTTATCAATTTAATGTGTTCAAGAGATTGCGTGCTCGCTTTTATACGATTTACTTTTAGGTATGCAAACTTAGATATAGGTTATTCTTGCATATGTATGTTGCGTAGACTCGGTTATAGTATCGCATAAATCCGTTCATTACAAGTGGCATAAGTAAGAGACCATTCTGAACCCAACGTTTTGAGGTCTTCCCTTGCGAGGGGTGAGTGCGTCCTTAAATCATTTTCCCAGTTCACACTGGGTGGCGACTCCATTTTATTTCTCCGATTTAGTTCCCCCGCGGGCTACTCCGTACTCCCAACCAGGCCGCGAGCCTGGAATAGCGTCGTCAAGTTCTGTGTCCTACAATGTGTCTATGGGAATTCGAATCAAGGTAGGTGTATGTGATCTTTAACCTGAGACTTACGTCGCTATTACTTGCGACAATCAGTTTACTTTAGTATTGGTCGTCTGGATCTTTAACAGGTTCTGTGTACACCTGTATTGGGTTTATTGAGAATCGTAGTGTATTGGATGTGATGTCAAGATGGAAGTATCACTTCAGTCATATGGAGATGATGGTCACACAGGATATAGAACTAGTACTTTTAAAGCTGTGCTATCGGGATAGTATGACTAGGTCATAACTTCCCGATTACAGAGATTAGTTACTCAGGATCCGATAAATGCTTCATACATGGCAGACACAGAGCCAGCCCTAGGCCTAGCATGTGACATCCCATACTGGATCGTATTACATATTAGATAATATTAGTATTACTACGCTTGATACAGATGATATTCCTCGGTGAATATTTCTGGAGAATTGGGTAGGCACTATACATGGTAAAAAAGCCCAGGCCCGGCCCGGCTCGGCCCGACCTCCCGGCCCGGGGTGGAAAAAGCCCTGGCTGGGCTTCAAAATGAAGATCCGTCTCGGGCCCGGGCCCGGGCCGAGCTTAAAATAAATAACTAATTATTTAAATTAATAAAATATATATATTTATATAATAAATTTTTATATTTATAATTTTTTATAATAAAAAAATCGGGTCCTGGCTAAATTTTTTTTGGCCGGGCTTTGACCCGTTGCCATCCCTAGTAGGCACAGTGCTTTGCTAGAAGCCAACCATGTCTTATAAATCGGTGAGAACATGGTACGGGGTACGCACGTGTTCGGATAGTCCGATAACCGTATTTACTGCCAACATATCCAAAAATCTCTCGGGTCGCTTCCCAAAGATTCACCAATGATATTTGACTCAGATAGAATTAATATGGGATTAATTATGCGAGAAAAAATTAATCTGGGATTAATTGCGGCAAGATTTTGTTGGGTTCTCTAAGAACAAATCCAAGATCATTAAGCATAAAAGAAGTGAATACTCGAAGTAAGAATGCGGAAAAATACTTACAACGATCGGTTGGATGGATGTGTTGAGAACAAAAATTTACCTCATTTGAAGTTGCTCCAAGCTCTCCTTTGATTTTATGTTGAGCTCCAAGCTTGATGAATGAATTTCAAACTCTTGGGAATGGTTTCCCTATCACTTTGGATGACTATTTGATGTGCTAGCAATGAAGATTTTTGCAATAAAAATCCCCTTGTTTCTTCTTACAACTCTCGGCAATGTGAGAAGTAATGAGATAGAGAGAGTCACGGGTTTGTGTGTGATGAGAGAGTGAGATGAGTTTCCAATTTTGTTTAATGTATTATTGATTTCAAAAATCAAAAAATCATTTAAAAAATCAAGTTGGTAAAAAGTCTTTCACAAGTTTAACTTGTGTAATTTACAAGTTACCAACCACTACCAACTTCTATCAACATAAAGTGATAAAGTTGACTAGTGATGTGACTAGGTGTGGGGCCCACTTTGATTCAAAATCCAAGTGAGCCCGCGAACACATTCCGGGCTCGAGTTTGTTAATTCCGAATTAACGAATTTTCCGTTGCGACGTAATTAAATCAAATTTAATTAAATAATTATGCCTAGCAAAATTACTATTAAAGTCGCTCGCGAATTAATTCTAAATTAATTTGTTCGCCTGAAATAAAATCCAATTTTAATTCTGTTATGAAATCTAATTTCATTTAATATATCAAATATATTATTTAATCGATTAATTCCGAATTAATCGTCATCTCTCTTCTATTTGAATTTTATCCCAGATAAATTCTCGCCGTAATTAATCCTAGATTAATTTTATCTCTCATAATTAATCCCAGATTAATTTTGTTCGAGTCATACGTCATCGGTGAATCTTCAGGAAGCGACCCATGAGATCCCTGGATATGTTGGCAGTAAATCCGGTCGTCGGACTATCCGAACACGTGCGTACCTCGTACAACGTTCTTACCGATTTACAAGACATGGTTGGCTTCTAGCAAAGCACCGTGCCTACCCAATTCTCCAGAAATAATCTTTTAAGGAATATATAATCTTTGTCAGGCATAGTATATATAGTATTGCGTATTGCGATCCAGTATCGATATTACATGCTAGGCCTAGGGCTGGAATTGTGTTTGCCCCGTACAAAACATATATCGGATCTCTGGTAACTAGTCTCTATAATCGATAATCATGACCTAGTCATATTATCCCGATGACTGCAGTACTTAAGAGTACTAGTTCTGTATCATGTGTGATCATCATCTCCATATTACTGGAGTGATACTTCCATCTTGATATCACACCCAATACACTATGATTCTCAGTATACCCAGAAGTGGCGTACACAGAACCTGTTAAAGCCCCGGACGCACAAAACCAAAGTATACTGATTGTCGCAAGTATTAGCGATGCAAGTCTCAGGTTAAGACCAAATACACCTACCCTGATTCGGATTCGGATTCGGATTCCCATAGACACCTAGTCATACTACCAATGGGATTCCGATGGGTCTATCCAGAGCGAAGCTGTTTCTGTACCATCGGTAAACAGAACCTCATATTACACTTGCATGAGTATCCAATACCCAAATATATGAGAAATATGTCATTACGCCTCCATAACACGCACAAGTGTAATACTAGCCTATTCCGCATCATCGATGTCCATTCTCGATAGTACTACGACTAGGGATATTTAGTGATTAAACCTTATGTGGATTAATATTGTCTCATATCTTATTAATCCGGTACTAATCATATGGAATTTTATCATTTATATATCCCGGTAATCCAATTACAAATGATAAAAGAGCAATTTCCTTTGTCACATAATTAATTTATACAACAACACCATGTTATGTACAAATAGTGATGCTATGGGTCATAATTGTCCAACAATCTCCCACTTGGCCTATAGCCAATCACTCAAGTGTCCTACACCTGAACTATGTACAGGTCGCTCAAACTTCTTCTGAGAAATAACTTTCGTCAGCGGATTTGTAATGTTATCATATGATGCGTTTTATTCGATCATCACATCGCCACGATGTATGATCTGACGAATCAGATGAAATAGTCGAAGTATATATTTGGATCGTTGATGAGACCGCGGTTCCTTAGCCTATGCTGTAGCCCAGCTCAGCTGCTAGCAGAACTACACCTAATCCAATTAGGATTATATAGATCCAAAATGCTTCTTTTACTGCCTCAGCTGCAGCAATGTTCCGCTTTTGTTATTTATTCGGCAACAATATCTTGCTTGGAAGATTTCCAGCTCACTATTCCGTTATTCAAACTAAATACATACCCTTATTACGACTTAAAGTCGTCTTTATCGGTTTGGAAACTTGCAACGGTGAACCCAGTTACCTCAAGTTCTCATTCTCCATAAATCAAGAAAGCATTCTTAGTTCGTCTAAGATACTCAAGGATGTTCTTTACATCAATCCAGTGACCATCACCTGGATTGGTCTTATAGCGTCTACATATGCTCAAAGTATATGAGACATCAGGTCACATACATTTCAAAAACGTACGAGCTCTGGGAGGGTTGTTAGCAGCTTTCTAGATCTATCTTAGTATATCTTTATTCCTAGAATAAAACCTGCTTCTCCTAGATATTCCTGGAGAATTTTAATGAAATCCAAGCTTACACCAATTATATTGTGGGAATGTTATTGCTAAGAAGCAATACATCATCAACTTAAAGGACATTCATTGTCAGTGCGCTCCCACTAACCTTCTTATATATACAAGAATCATATTCGTTTTGAATGAAATCATATACCGTTATGATCTTATCAAAACATTGGTTCCAAGAACACTATACTTACTTCAATCCATAAATGGATCGATTTAACTTGCAAACCTTGTTTGCATGTTTTGGCACAACAAAACCGTCAGGATGTTATAAATATCCTCCAAAAGGTTTCCGTTAAGGAAAGCGGTTTTGACGTCCATATGTTCCCCTCTTTCTCTTGTAGATCCACTTGCAACCTATGAGTTTTACCTAATCAGGTTGGTCTACAAGTTCCAAGACTAAGTTCGAGTACATAAACTCTATCTCGAGGTTCATGGCTTTGAGCCATTTCTCTTTATAAAAATCATCCATTGCACTATGATAGGACAATAGATCATCTATACCATCACTGAGTGAGACAACTTGTGCTTCTCCAACTCCTAAATAGCGACCAGGTTGTCGTACAACCCTCCCACTGTGTCTAGGTGGCAAATCATTTTGACATACTTGCACCTGACGCTCAGATATCGAAGGTGTTATGTTTCTGACTATAGTCGTTGACGATTGTGTACTAGTCGAACCAGCAAGTAACTCTTCGAGTAACACTTTACTTCGAGGTTTGAACTCCTTCATATAATCTCCCTCAAGAAATATAGCGTTTTTCGACACAAACACTTTGTAATCTTCTGGACTATAAAACAACCCACCCTTAGTTTCCCTAGGATAGCCTATAAATAGGCACATCTATTCACATAAAGCATGTTATCAATCAATCTAATCCAATTAATTAATCTGAAATTAATGACCATCCAATATTCAAACAACGATTTGATTTACGCGAGTCAAACTCGTTTAAGAATAAGTACTCAAAGTACAAATTCTTGAATTATATCAAACTACAATATTAAATCCAATTTAATTTGTATTCAATACTAATTCTTTATTTAGGCCCAATTAAAATTGTAAAGGCCCATTTTATCATATTTGGACTTTATGGAAATGATTTTAGGCCCATAACCGTAACGCGATGCCACATCCGTAAAGGTTACGAAGTATTCATATCCACCTCTAGCCTAACTAGATAGTGGCCCACTTACGTCAAAATGAACGAGGGCTAACAGATCGATGACACTTGCACTTTTACCAAGTAAAATGTGTTTTAGGCACTTTGCCTAATAAACTAGATTCGTAGACATCATTTGAATAGGATCAAATCTGTCCTAGTATCCACTCTTCAAAAGTGTGGATATACAAGTCTTGTTTAATGTTTCCCAGACTACAATGCCACAAATAAGTCTCATCTGATTAATTCCGTTTGAGTTATTTGTTTGTCATGTTATACGTTTGAGATTCATTTATATTCAAAATATAAATATTGTTATTCACATCTAATGTGTGTTTATCTCAATATCATCTTTATAAAATAAAACACTTTAGTGTTCTAGAATATAAAGGTATACCCGCAATGCCCAGCTAAAATAAAACACTTTAGTATAGCCATAAACTCTCCAAGAGTTTACTCTTGGTTCATAATGAACATGCCCCAACTTTCAGGTAGAGACTATAAGATCAAATATTTGGTAGTCTCGGCCACGTAGGTAATGCCCAGCTAACCTAGTTGATCGATGTCAGCAATCATCTGCGACACCTAGTGCCCGACAGATGTACCCTCTGACATACACGAGCGATAGAGCTTCTTTTGCAATTTGTACTTCTAAGATCTAAGAATAGATCTATGAAGATCTTTAATTTCAACATCATGTTATAAAGATCTAATCCTTAATTTTGACGACGGAATTAAAGAGTCATTGAATTAAGTATAACGAATTGAGCACTAAAGTTATCATCACATGAATCTTCCAAAGATCATGTTCTACTATTTGCTTAACTTCGGGCTTATACCCGAGATGTAATTCTATCAAATGGAATAACTTCTCTGTTCCCAGGACTATCCTGATATTCTATTCCCAATTTGAAAATTAAAGCCGTTTAAAAATATTTTTTACCCAGGTTAATGTTCTAAACGCTAATCTTTCAGTTATCTTGATTGCTATATTCCAATTATCCAATCAACGATTTCATGTACTATTGATTATAATGATTACTATAGTCTAACTATATAATCAACTATAATTTAATTGGTTAATTCAAATATATTGATTACTATAATCCAATTATATAATCAACTATAATTTGAAGTAGTTTGAATACAGTCCAACTGTTTAATTAAAACAACGATTAAATATTAGTCCAACTAATATATATTTATATATTGACGAAAAATGAAATGAGCGCGTATTGGCAAGTATCTAAACGAAATTGTAAATTTAATACTTGCCTCCCACTATTTTTCGGCGAGCCTCTAACCCTTTGTTGAGTACTCGACCTTATTTCCTAGTGGGCTAGGATCCCGTTAAATAACACACAACCATGACTTTGGCCAACAAGTTGTATGATATTTAACTAGGTAGATCTCTAATATCAATTGGATCTCATCCAATTCCTAAATCCAGTAGGTGGACATCCAAGTCCGAAACATATATCTAATATATGCCAATATATCCAATATATTCCCTAACCTTTTTCCTCTGAATCAGCTAAGCCTTGGCTTTGGCACAACAAACTTAATGGTTCCAGTTAAGCGGGACCCATTGACCTTGGAAAGCTTCGTAATCAATGTCGATGGACAAGAAGTGATCTTGACTTTGGCCAAAAAATCACAACTTGGACAAGACACGCGATATGAAACAAAGCCTTCATGATTCAAACACATCCGCGATGGACAAAGGTCTTGACTTTGGCCAACAAACCAGTGCCAATCTTGGATCTTGAGAATGAATCATTCAATGGAAGGAAAAACGCTTAATATTTGTTGAGGGTTTTTCGCGTAATTGGCAACCAATTAATTATCTTTGATTAGGTCTCATAATACACCCTTATACATGCATTCTAAAAGCATAATAAGGCGCGGTAAATAAATTAATAATGATATGCTGATGGATATTTAAAACAACTTGTTCCTAGAACAAATCTCTCCATTTCCTCTCTCCCACTAGCACAAATCTTACTTCTACCCAATTACATAACACTTCTAAAGAAACCTCATTTACATTGAGGGGAATAGGTGAGAAGATAAATACAAAGAGTCAAGAGGTAATAGGCTGGACACGCAGGTCCAATTTAATAAATTCTAAATTTATTACAACAATTTCCAAAATTGCCCTCACCCATATAATATCCATCCGATATACATTATTCATACATCACATCCATCTATTCACACAAAGCATGTTATCAATCAATCTAATCTAATTAATTAATCTGAAATTAATGACCATCCAATGTTCAAACAACGATTTGATTTGCGCGAGTCAAACTCGTTTAAGAATAAGTACTCAAAGTACGAATTCTTGAATTATATCAAACTACAATATTAAATCCAATTTATTTTGTATTCAATACTAATTATTTATTTAATTCCAAATTAAATAATTACACTTTATTAATGTGCCTTTGCGACTTAGATTCTAAATCTAATCATTACGGGTGTCAAAGCCCAATTAACATCCAATGTCAATTTAATTAAAGTCCAATGGGCTTTCAATTAATTTATAAGGCATGGAATTTGGCAACCAAAGCCCAATAAGGAATCACCTTTTGCCAAAAATCAATTTAGGCCCATTAGGCCCAATTAAAATTTTAAGGGCCCATTTTATCATATTTGGACTTTATGGAAATGGTTTTAGGCCCAATTGGATCCAACCAATTAACCTAAACCAAACTTGGCTCACCAAGCCCATTAAGCCCAAATACAACTTAATTAGCCCAATTCCAAATTTAGCCCAACTAATTAAATTCTAAAATTCCAAATTTCACAATTAATTAACTAAAGTGCATTAGCCATAATTATTAGTCAAATTAACATTTCCAAAATATCAATTTACATAATTAATCATGCTAATCATCATCAACACATGTCCAACATTATTGAATCAAAAAATCAATTCATTTCCATGCTTTGAAGCTCACGGTATAATTGGTATTTTTTAAAATCGATTTCGATTTAAATCCAATTAAATCCTAAATCAATTTATCCCAAGTCTTTCAACTCATCCAATGATCAAAAAACAAAAGTACCATGACTTTAGGGCATCCATACACATTCGGCCAAGCCAAAACTTTGGGGGAAAAATTATCCAATTCAATATTCATCAAATTGATCATGCATAACTCTAAGTTATCATCATTCAAGCATACTCAATCAATAAATTTCATAAAATCATGCTCAAATCAAAATTTACCCTAAATTCAATTTCATGCTTAATCAAGGCTCTGATACCATTGTTGGGTTTTCTAGGTCAAACCAAGATCATATTAAGCTATGAAAAGTGCGAATACATCAAAGTAAAGTTGCGGAAATACTCACTTTGATCGGCTTTGCGATGCGAAGAACACAAAAAATTTCTCCTCCATTGAAGCTCTCGGCCAAGCCCTCTTTTTGTGCTCCTTGTGTTTCGGTCAACCTTCCATGTGTGGTCTAAGCTCAAAGCTTTATGTGTGGATTCCATGCTCATGAATGGGTTTCCCTATCACCTTTGTAAGACCCCTTGGATGTGCTAGCATCATAGAAAAATTTGCCACATATCTTTCTATTTCCCTTGTGTAACTCTCGGCATTTGCAGAAAATGGAGAAGGAGAGAAAGGCTTCCAAGCCGTGAGGGAGAGAGAGGGAGAAGATGAAGATGATGTTGTGTATTTGTTTTTCAAAAACTAATACCAATTACCAAATTCAAAATTTGGTACAAGACTTTAAAGTCTTCAACTACTTCTATCAATCACAAAAGTGACATGCATCACTTCACTCAAAGTTGATGTGACGTACATCACAAGAATGACTAATGATGTGACGCGTGATGTGACTTATGGGCCCCACTTGATTCGAAATGCGAGTGGGCCCGCAAACACTCCCAGGCTCGGGTTCGCTAATTCTGAATTAACAAATTTTCCGTTGCGATGTAATTAAATCAAATTTAATTAAATAATTATGCCTAGAAAAATTACTATTCACGTCGCTAGCGAATTAATTCTAAATTAACTCGTTCGCCCGAATTAAAATCTAATTTTAATTCCGCGTCGAAATCTAATTTCGTTTAATATATCGAATATATTATTTTATCGATTAATTCCAAATTAATCGTTCTCTCTCTTTAAATAATATTTTATCCCAGATAAAATATCTCCGTAATTAATCCTAGATTAATTTTTCTCTCTCTTATAATTAATCCTAGATTAATTATATTTGAGTCATACGTCATCGGTGAATCTTCGGGAAGGGAAGAGACCCATGAGATCCCCATATATGTTGGCAGTAAATCCGGTCGTCGGACTATCCGAACACGTACGTATTTAGTACTACGTTTTTTACCAATGTACAAGACATGGTTGGCTTTTAGCAAAGCATCGTGCCTACCCAATTCTCCAGAAATATTCTTAAAGGAATATGTAATCTATATCAGGCGTAGTAGAATACGTAGTATAGCGTATTGCGATCCAGTATCGGATGTCACATGCTAGGCCTGGGGCTGGAATTGTGTCTGCCCCCGTACGAAGCACATATCAGATCTCTGGTAACTAGTCTCTATAATTGGATAAACATGACCTAGTCATATTATCCCGATAGCTGCAGCATATAAGAGTACCAGTTCCGTATCCTATGTGACCATCATCTCCATATGACTGGAGTGATACTTTCATCTTGACATCACACCCCAATACACTACGATTCTCAATATACCCAGAAGAGGCGTACACAGAACCGGTTAAGTTAAAGCCCTGGACGACCAAAACCAAAGTATATTGATTGTCGCAAGTATTAGCGATGCAGTCTCAGGTTAAGATCAAATACACCTTCCTGATTCGGACTTCCATAGACACATAGTCATACTACCAATGGAATTCCAATGGGTCTATCCAGAGCGAAGCTGTTTCCGTACCATCGGTAAACACAACCTCCTATTACACTTGCATGAGTATCAATACCCAAATATACGAGAACTATGCCATTATGCTCCCACAACGCGCACAAGTGCAATACTAGTCTATTCCGCATTATCGATATGCAATCTCGATAATACTACGACTAGAGATGTTTTAATGATTAAACCTTAGTGCATTAATACTGTCTCATATCTTATTAATCCGGAACTAATCATATGGACTTTTATCATTTATATATCCCAGTAATCCAATTACAAATGATAAAAGAGCAATTTCATGTGTTACATAGTTAATTTGTACAACAACATATTGTTCTGTACAAATAGAGATGATATGGGTCATAATTGTCCAACAATCTCCCACTTGCCTATAACCAATCTCTCAAGTGTCCTACACCTGAACTATGTACGGTTCGCTCAAATTTCTGCTGAGAAACTGCTTTCGTCAGCAGATTTGCAAAGTTATCATCTTATGCATTTATTCGATCATCACATCGCCACGATGTATGATCCGAACTAATCAGATGAAAGTTGAAGTATATATTTGGATCGTTGATGAGACCATTAATTCTTTAGCCTCTGCTGTAGCCTAACTCAACCGCTAACAAAACTACACCTAATCTGATTAGGATTATTATAGAACCAAAAGGCTTCTATTGCTGTCTCAGCTGCAGCAATATTCCGCTTTTGTTGTTTATTCGGCAACAATATCTTTCTTGGAAGATTTCCATCTCACTGTTCCGTAATTCAAACTATATAGTACCTTTATTACGATTTATAGTCGTTTTTGTCGGTTAGGAAACTTGCAGCAGTGAACCCAGTCACTTCAAGTTCTCCTTCTCCATAGCTTAAGAAAGCATCCTTAGTTCATCTAAGATACTTAAGGATGTTCTTAACATCAATCCAGTGACTATCACTTGGATTGGCCTGACTGTGACTCCATATGCTCAAAGCATATGAGACATCAGCTCACGTACATATATTTCAATGTACGAGTTCTCGGATAGTGCCAATAACTTTTAGATCTATCCCAGTAGATCCTTATTCCTAGAATAAAAGTTGTTTCTCCCAAGAATTCTACGGAGAATTTTCATGAAAGCCAAGCTTTCACCGATTGTATTATGGGAATGTCATTTCCAAGAAATGTAATGTCATCATTATATAGGACAATCACTTTCAGTGCGCTCCCACTAACCTCCTTATATACACAAGAATCATTTTCATTTTGAATTAAATCATATACCATTATGATTACATCAAAACGCTAATTCCAAGAACGCAATGCTTGCTTCAATCCATAAATGGATCAAATTAACTTGCAAACCTTGTTTGCTTGTTTTGGTATGACAAAACCGTCAAGATGTTTTAAACATCCTCCAAAAGGTTTCCGTTTAAGGAAAACGATTTTGACGTTCAGCTATCATATGTCATAAATGAAACATGCAGCATTAGCAAGCATTATCCAAATGGATTTAATCATGGCAACGAGTAAAAGCTTTCGTTGTAATCGACACAATGTTGATAACGATACCTTTTCGCTATAAGCCTAGCTCAGTACGTTTGTATTTTTCCATCCATGTATGTCTTCCTTGAAGACTTATATAGTACCAATAGGCACAATGCCTTCCGGTACATCAACCAGTGTCTAAACTTGGTTGGTATACATGGAATCCATTTCGGATATCATGGCACTTTGCCATAATAGGAAGTCGATACCTTGTATCACTTCCCCAAACGTAGTCGGTTTGTTTCCTCAATAAGATTGACATCTTTACAGGTGAGATCAGAAACCAATACCTCCCAGGTTGTTTTCTGACTCTATCCGACTTGCGTGGTTCTTGTGTATTCGAAGATTGTGGTACAGTTTCATCCTTGATGAACTGTTTGTGTTCCATTAAGGAATTGGTGCCTGGAACAGTATTACTCCAATTTTCATCGAGTTTTACTTTCCTCCCACTTACCACTGCATATAGGTATTCCTCTTAGGAAAACCGCATGGCGAACAACAATTACATTGTTCTCATGTGAGTTGTATAAGTACTATACTTTGGTTTCCCTAGGATAACCTACAAATATACACTTATCCGATTTGAGTTCTGGTTTGGTATCATCCAAACATATGCCTAGCATTCCCAAATCTCCAGGAATGAGAAAACTCGGTTTTCTTCCTGTTCATATCTAATATGAAGTATGTCTAACAGTTTTTCATGGAACCTTATTCAAAATAAGAGTTGCACTGATTAATGCGTATCTCTTGAAGGAAAATGGTAGCTCAGAGCGACTCAGGATTAACCTTATCATGTCTACAAAATTCGGTTTCTCCGTTCGGACACACCACTAAATTGAGGTCTTCCCTGAAGAGTCCACTATGAAAGAATATTGTACTCTTTCAAATAATTAAGAAACTTATTGCTTAAGAATTTTCCACCATGGTCTAACCGTGACGGTCTAATACTTTTGCCGATCTATTTTGTCTACTTCGAGTCGAAACTCTTTGAATTTATCAAAAGTTTCCGATTTATGTTTCAAAAGAAACACATAACCGTAACGCGATGCCACATCCGTAAAGGTTACGAAGTATTCATATCCACCTTTAGCCTAGCTAGATATGGGCCCACTTACGTCACAATGAACGAGGGCTAACAGATCGATGGCACTTGCACTTTTACCAAGTAAAATGTGTGTTTTAGGCACTTTGCCTATATAAACTAGATTCGTAGACATCATTTGAATAGGATCAAATCCGTCCTAGTATCCACTCTTCAAAAGTGTGGATATACAAGTCTTGTTTAATGTTTCCAGACTAATAATGCCACAAATAAGTCTCATCTGATTAATCAGTTTGAGCTATTTGTTGTCATGTTATACGTTTGAGATTCATTTATATTCAAAATATAAATATTGTTATTCACATCTAATGTGTGTTTATCTCAATATCATCTTTATAAAATAAAACACTTTAGTGTTCTAGAATATAAAGGTATACCCGCAACGGGTTAAACTCAGATATAGAGATAATGTTTCTAGTCAAACTAGGTACAGTATAACAGTTTCCTAATTTAAGTACATACCCGAAGGGTAGTTCCTAAAATTAGGTTTCTACGGTTAAAACAGCGACTCTCGTCCCATTTCCGACTCGCAGGTCGATCTCATCTGAAGTCAGTCTTCTGCTAATCAGCAGATTCTGCACATCAGTACATATTTATGTTCCACATCTACTATCAAAATCCAATTTTGAAACTAATAGTGAACATGTTTATGACAAACATACTTGAAGCCGGAGCCTTGCCCGTCTTCTCTTCCTTCTCGTCTGCCTTATACATACGGCAATCACGCTTCCAGTGACCCCGTTTGCCACAGTTTAGGCAGACATCTTGGGATATGTCCTTTGTCTTCCTAGAAGACTGTGATGATTTTACCTTTGCCCATTTTAGAAGCTCTGACTTTGCCTCCTAGAGTATAGCCATCAACTCTCCAATAATTTACTCTTGGTTCATATTGAACCTGCCCCAGCTTTCGGGTAGAGACTATAAGATCAAATCTTTGGTAGTCTCAGCCACGTAGGTAATGCACAGCTAACCTAGTTGATCGATGTCAGCAATCATCTGCGACACCTAGAGCCCGACAGATGTACCCTCTGACATACACGAGCGAAAGAGCTTCTTTTGCAATTTGTACTTCTAAGATCTAAGAATAGATATATGAAGATCTTTAATTTCAACATCATGTTATAAGGATCTAATTCTTAATTTTGATGACGGAATTAAAGAGTCATTGAATTAAGTATAACGGATTGAGCACTAAAGTTATCATCACATGAATCTTCCAAAGATCATGTTCTACTATTTGCTCAACTCCGGGCTTAGGCCCGAGATGTAATTCTATCAAATAGAATAACTTCTCTGTTCCCAGGACTATCATGAGGTTCTATTCCCAATTTGAAAATTAAAGCCGTTTAAAAACATTTTTTTACCCAAGTTAATGTTCTAAACGCTAATCTTTCAGTTATCTTGATTGCTATAGTTCAACTATCCAATCAACGATTTCATGTACTTTTGATTATAATGATTACTATAGTCTAACTATATAATCAACTATAATTTAATTGGTTAATTCAAATATATTGATTACTATAATCCAATTATATAATCAACTATAATTTGAATTAGTTTGAATACAGTCCAACTGTTTAATTAAAACAACGATTAAATATTAGTCCAACTAATATATATTTAAGTAATGCCGAAAAATTAAAATGAGCGCGTATTGGCAAGTATCTAAACGAAATTGCAAATTTAATACTTGCCTCCCACTATTTTTCGGCGAGCCTCTAACCCTCTGTTGAGTACTCGGGAAACCTAGTTTCCTAGTGGGCTAGGATCCCGTTAAATAACACACAACCTTGACTTTGGCCAACAAGCTGTATGATATTTAACTAGGTAGATCTCTAAGATCAATTGGATCTCATCCAATTCCTAGATCCAGTAGGTAGACATGTTGGATAATTATGACCCATAGCATCACTATTTGTACAGAACATGGTGTTGTTGTACAAATTAACTATGTGACAAAGGAAACTGCTCTTTTATCATTTGTAATTGGATTACCTGGATATATAAATGATAAAAGTCCTTATGATTAGTTCCAGATTAATAAGATATGAGACAGTATTAATCCATAAGGTTTAATCATTAAATATCCCTAGTCGTAGTATTATCGAGATTGACATCGATAATGCAGAATAGGCTAGTATTACACTTGTGCGTGTTATGGAAGCGTAACGACATAGTTCTCATATATTTGGGTATTGGATACTCATGCAAGTGTAATAGGAGGTTGTGTTTACCGATGGTACGGAAACAGCTTCGCTCTGGATAGACCCCTCAAAATCTCATTGGTAGTATGACTATGTGTCTATGGGAATCCGAATCAGGGTAGGTGTATTTGATCTTAACCTGAGACTTGCATCGCTAATACTTGCGACAATCAATATACTTTGGTTTTGGTCGTCCAGGGCTTTAACAGGTTCTGTGTGCGCCTCTTCTGGGTATACTAAGAATCGTAGTGTATTGGGTGTGATGTCAAGATGAAAGTATCACTTCAGTCATATGGAAATAATGATCACGCAGGGATACAAAACTGATACTCTAAGTACTATAGCCATCGGGGAAGTATGACTTGGTCATGACTTTCCGATCATAAAGAGACTAGTTGCTTGTGATCCGATATATCATTCGTACGGGGCAGACATAACTCCAGCCCCAGCCTTACATGTGACATCTGATACTGGATCGTAATACGCAATACTACGTCTACTACGTCTGAAAAAGATCATGTATTCAGTAGCAGAATATTTTTGGAGAATTGGGTAGGCACGGTGCTTTGCTAGAAGTCAACCATGTCTTGTAAATCGGTAAGTACGTGGTACCGGGTACGCACGTGTTCGAATAGTCCGATGACCGTATTTACTGCCAACATATCCAGGGATCTCTTGGGTCGCATACCAAAGATTCACCGATGATGTTTGACTCGAACAATATTAATATGGGATTAATAGAGAGAGAATATTAATTTGGGATTAATTTAGAGAGAGAAAATTAATATGGGATTAATTACGGCAAGAATTAATCTGGGATTAATTATCAGAGAAAGAATTAATCTGAGATTAATTGCGTCGAAAATTTATCTGGGATTAAATTCGTCGAGAGGAGAGAACGCGATTAATTTGGAATTAATCGGTAAATTAAATTTAATAGTTAAATTAGATTTTACTATTAAATTTATTTAATTGGGCTAAATAATATATTAGATATATTAATTGAAATTGGATTTCAATGGGAAGTTAAATTGGATTTTAATTTTAGCGAATGAATTAATTTGGAATTAATTCGCGAGAGATTTTCGTAATAATTTTACTGGGTATTATTATTTAGTTAAATTGGATTTAATTATGCCGCGACGGAAAATTCGTTTAATAGGATTAAACGAATCCGAGCCCGAAGTGTGTTGAGCAAGCCCACTTGAATTTTGAATTTAAAGTGGAGCCCACTTTACTTACATCATTAGTTATTTTGGTGATTGACATGAGTGATTGGTTTTGATGGTATGTTATAAAACACTCGACATAGAATTTTAGAAATAAATTACTCTCTCTCCCCCTGGCAGTTAGGCCGAATTGGCCTTGTTTGGAGCATGGCCGAATTGGCCATTAACGAATTGGCCGAATGGCCATTCTATGAAGCAGGCCGAAATGGCCATGACTTCCCTTGGCGGATTGTAAGAGCCAAATATATGGCCTCTGACACTTTTGCCTTAAAAGGCTGAAAAGCCTCATTTCGTTTTTTGACTTTTCAAAATGGAAAAGGCATTTTGCCTTTTTTCTTTCAACATGGCCATAGTGGTCAATGGTCATTGACCTGATTGGTCGAAAAAACAAAGAAACAAAATGGCCACTGCCTCTGAATTCCACTTGTTCTTGCTAGCACATAAAGGAGTCAAAAAGCTGGTGATAGGGATACTCACCCATTAGTTTGGAACCACAAGGAGGGTTTGAAAGCTTCAACATCCATGAAAAATTTTGAACTCAACCGATCAATGTAAGTCTTCCGCAACTTATTTTTGATTATTATTCACATATGAATCACGTTTAGAGATCCCGTGGCATATCTAGGACACTAACAATGGTATCAGAGCCAGATCTAAGCATGATTTGGATTCTAGGGTTTGTAAACTTTAATTTGGGATTTTATGCTTGGAGTATGTATTTTCTTAAATTGATGATTTGGTTGAGCTTGTATGATGTTTAATTGGATTTGTACATCATTAATTTTGTGATAAATTGATTAGATAAAAAATCCCCAAAATCCATGCTTGGCCGATTACTACCCTAGGAGAGCTCATGGTTAATTTTGAATTAGACAATTGGATATGTTCATTCACATAAAATTGAATATTAATTATTGATTTAATTAGATTGAAATCAAAATTGGATGTTAATTTCATGTATTGCCGTGAGTATGAAGCATGTTAGAATTGATTGATTGTGCTTTAATTTGTGTTGGACATAAATTAAAATGTTAAGCATGATTAATTAGATTAATTAGTATTTTGGAAATACTAGATTAATTAATTAATTGTGTTAATTGCACTTTAATTGAATTAATATATAATTTGGAATAATGTATTAATTTAATTTGATGTATTTGGCTATTGGGTTTGGTTGGGCCAAATTTTAGTCTTGGATTATATTTTGGCATAAATCATTTCCATAAAGTCCAAAATATGACTATTGGGCATTTAATAATTTAATTGGGCCTAATGGACCAAAATTGATTCTATGGCATATGGTGATTCCTAATGGGCCTAGGCATTATGGGTTAGATCCATTTTGGCTGAAAGCCAAAGCCTAAAGAATTAATTAAAACCCCATTGGACTTTAATTAAATAGTATTGGATACTAATTGGGCCTTTGAGACCCATTAAGATTGGATTTGGAATCCAAGTTTTTAATGCACAAAAAAATAAGTGTAATTATTTAATTTGGAATTAAATATGAATTAGTATTGGATACAATATAAATTGGATTTAAAATTGTAGTTCGATATAATTCAAAAATACTTATTTTGAGTATTTATTCTTAAACGAGTTTGACTCGAGCAAATCAAATCGTTGTATGAACATTGGATGGTCACTAATTAAAGATTAATTAATTGGATTAGATTGATTGAATAACATGCTTTGTGTGAATACTTGGATGTATGTATGAATATTGTATATCGGATGGATATTAGATGGGTGAGGGCAATTTTGGAAATTGTTGTAATAAATTTAGAATTTATTAAATTGGACCTGCGTGTCCAGCCTATTACCTCTTTTTTCATTGTATTTCTCTTCTCACCTATTCCCCTCATTGTAAATGAGGTTTCTTTAGAAGTGTTATGTAATTGGGTAGAAGTAAGAATAGTGCTGGCAGGAGAGAGGAAATAGAGAGATTTGTTCTAGGAACAAATTATTTTATATATCCATCCGCATATCATTATTATTTTATCCGCGCCTTATTATTGTTTTAGAATGCATGCTTAAGGGTGTATGATGAGACCTAATCAAAGATAATAAATTTGTTGCCAATTTACGCGAAAAACCCTCAATAAATATTAAGCATTTTCCTTCCATTGAGTGATTCATTCTCAAGATCCAAGATTGGCACTGGTTTGTTGGCCAAAGTCAAGACCTTTGTCCATCGTGGATGTGTTTGAATCATGAATGTTTTGTTCCATATCGTATGTCTTGTCCAAGTTGTGATTTGTTGGCCAAAATCAAGATCACTTCTTGTCCATCGACATCGATTACGAAGCTTTCCAAAGTCAATGGGTCCCGCTTAACTGGAATCATTAAGCTTGTTGTGCCAAAGCCAAGACTTAGTTGATTCAGAGGAAAAAGTTAGACAATATATTGGATATATTGACATATATTGGATATATATTTCGGACTTGGAGGTCCACCTACCGGATCTAGGAATTGGATGAGATCCAATTGATCTTAGAGATCTACCTAGTTAAATATCATACAGCTTGTTGGCCAAAGTTAAGGTTGTGTGTTATTTAACGGGATCCTAGCCCACTAGGAAACTAGGTTTCCTGAGTACTCCACAGAGGGTTAGAGGCTCGCCGAAAAATAGTGGGAGGCAAGTATTAAATTTGCAATTTCGTTTAGATACTTGCCAATAAGCGCTTATTTCATTTTTCGTCATTAATTATTAAATTTATTAGTTGGACTAATATTCAATTGTTGTTTTAATTTAGACAGTTGGACTGTATTCAAACTACTTAATTTGTGGTTTGTTATATAATTGGATTATAGTAATCAATATATTTGAATGTGACTAATCAATTGTAGTTGATTATATAGTTAGACTATAGTAATCATTATGTTCGATTGTACCTGAAATAGTTGATTGGATAGTTAGACTATAGCAATCAAGATGACTGAAAGATTAGCGTCAAATGACATAATCCTGGGGAAAATGTCTTTAACGGCTTTAATTTTCAGATTGGGAGTAGAACCTCTCGAGCATGAACCCGAAGTTGAGCGAATAGTAGAGCATGAGCTTAGGAAGACTCATTGTGATGATAACTTTAGTGCTCAATCCGTTATGCATAGCTAGAGCTTCTTAAAATGACATATCCCAAGTTGTCTGCCTAAACTGTGGCAAACGGGGTAATTAGAAGTGTGATTGCCGTATGGACAAGGCAGACATGAAGGAATTGAAAGCGGGACAAGGTTCCGGCTTCCAGAATGTTTGTTACAAACATGTTCACTACTGGTTTTAAAATTGGATTTTGATACTAGATGTGATACATGAATATTTGTACTGATGTGCGGGATCTGCTGATAAGCAGGAAACTGGCTACAGATGAGATCGACCTACAACTCGGAAACAGGACGAGAGTCGCTGTTTTGGCCGTAGAAACCTAAGTTTTGGAACTGCCTTTTGGGCATGTACTTAAACTATGAGACTGTTATAATGTATCTAGTTTGACTTGGAACATTATCTCTATATCTAGTTTAATCCGTTGCGGGTATACCTTTGTATTCCAGAACACTGAGTGTTTTGTTTATAAAGATGATATTGAGATATACACATTAGATGTGAATAACAGTATTTATATTTTGAATATAAATGAATCTCAAACATATAATATGACAAACAAATAACTCAAATTGAGTAAATCAAATGAGACTTATTTGTGGCATTGTCATGTGGGATGCATTAACAAGATTCATATATCCACACTTTCGAAGAGTGGATACTAGGATGGATTTGATTCTAATTCAAATGATGTCTACGAATCTAGTTTATTAGGCAAAGTGCCTAAAACACCTTTTACTTGGTAAAAGTGCAAGTGCCACCGATCTGTTAGCCCTCGTTCATGGTGACGTAGGTGTGCCCATTTCTAGATAGCCTAGAGGTGGATTTGAATACTTTGTAATCTTTACAGATGTGGCATCGCGTTACGGTTATGTGTATCTTATGAAACACAAGTCAGAAAATTTTGATAAATTCAAAAGGGTTTCGACATGAAGTATGTAAACAGACCGATAAAAGTATTAGAACATTGTGGTCAGACCATGATAGGCAATACTTAAACAGATGAGTCGCTCTGAGCTACCATTTTCCTTTTGAGGATACGCGTTAAACAGTGCAGTACTTATTTTGAATAAGGTTCCATGAAATCTGTTAGACAGACTTCATATTAGATATGAACAGGAAAGAAACCGGGTTTCTCATTCCTGAAGATTTGGAAATGCTGGGCATATGCTTGGATGGTACCAAACTAGAACCCAAATCGGATAAGTGCAGATTTGTAGGTTATCCTAGAGAAACCTAATTATAGTACTTATACAACTCACAAGAGAACAATGTAATTGTTACTTTCCATGCGGTTTTCCTAAGAGGAATTCCTATATGCAGTGGTAAGTGGGAGGAAAGTAAAAATCGATGAAAATCGGAGTAATACTGTTACAGGCACCGACTCCTTCACGGAACACAAACAGTTCGTCAGGGATGAAACTTTACCACAATCTTCGAATACACAAGAACCGCGTAGGTCGGAGAGAGTCAGAAAACAACCTGGGAGGTATGGGTTTCTGATCTCACCTCATGAAGATGTTAATCTAATTGAGGATAATAAACCGACTACGTATGAGGAAATGATACAAGGTATCGACTCATTTTTTGGCAAAGTGCCATGAAGTCCGAAATGGATTCCATGTATACCAACCAAGTTTGGATACTGGTTGATGTACCAGAAGGCATTGTGCTGACACCCTCCCAGAGTTCGTACGTTTTGACATGTACGTGACTTGATGTCTCATATGCTTTGAGCACATGTAGACACAATTAGGGCAATCCAGGTGATGGTC
The DNA here is from genome assembly GCA_019454045.1 of Zanthoxylum bungeanum. NCBI lineage: Eukaryota > Viridiplantae > Streptophyta > Magnoliopsida > Sapindales > Rutaceae > Zanthoxylum > Zanthoxylum bungeanum. The sequence continues at coordinate 54,139 of SKCR01039996.1, forward strand.
ACTGGATTGATGTAAAGAACATCCTTGAGTATCTTGGATGAACCAATTATGCTTTCTATAAATATGAGGAAATGAGAACTTGAGGTGCCTGGGTTCACCGCTGCAAGTTTCCAAACCGATGATTACTACTGTAAGTCGCAATAAGGGTACATATATAGTTTGAATAACGGAACAGTGAGCTGAGAATCTTCCAAGCAAGATACTGTTGCCAATAAACAACAAGAGCGGAACATTGCTGCAGCTGAGGCAGCAAAATAAGCATTTTGGATCTAAATAATCCTAATTGGATTAGGAGTAGTTCTATTAGCAGCTGAGCTAGGCTACAACGCAGGCTAAAGAACCGCGGTCTCATCAATGATCCAAGTATGTACTTCAACTAATTCATCTGATTCGTTCGATCATACATCGTGGCGATGTGATGATCGAAGAAATCACATCAGATGATAACCTTTCAAATCCGCTGACGAAAGCTGTTTCTCAGCAGAAGTTTGAGTGACCTGTACATAGTTCAAGTGTTAGACATTTGAGTGATTGGCTATAGGCCAAGTGGGAGATTGTTGGATAATTATGACCCACATTATCACTATTTGTACAGAACATGGTGTTTTTGTAAAATTAACTATGTGACAAAAGAAACTGCTCTTTTATCATTTGTAATTGGATTACCTGGATATATAAATGATAAAAGTCCTTATGATTAGTTCCAGATTAAAAAGATATGAGACAATATTAATCCATAAAGGTTTAATCATTAAATATCCCTAGTCGTAGTATTATCGAGATTGGACATCGATAATGCGGAATAGGCTAGTATTACACTTGTGCGTGTTATAGAAGCGTAACGGCATAGTTCTCATATATTTGGGTATTGGATACTCATGCAAGTGTAATAGGAGGTTGTGTTTACCGATGGTACGGAAACAGTTTCGCTCTGGATAGACCCCTCAGAATCTCATTGGTAGTATGACTATGTGTCTATGGGAATCCGAATCAGGGTAGGTGTATTTGGTCTTAACCTGAGACTTGCATCGCTAATACTTGCGACAATCAATATACTTTGGTTTTGGTCGTCCAGGGCTCTAACATGTTCTGTGTACGCCTCTTCTGGGTATACTGAGAATCGTAGTGTATTGGGTGTGATGTCAAGATGGAAGTATCACTTCAGTCATATGGAGATGATGATCACGCAGGGATACAGAACTGGTACTCTAAGTGTTATAGCCATCGGGGAAGTATGACTTGGTCATGACTTTCCGATCATAAAGAGACTAGTTGCTTGTGATCCGATATATGCTTCGTACGGGGCAGACACAACTCCAGCCTCAGGCCTTGCATGTGACATCTGATACTGGATCGTAATACGCAATACTACAAATACTACGCCTGAAAAAGATCATGTATTCCGTAGCGGAATATTTCTAGAGAATTGGGTAGGCACGATGCTTTGCTAGAAGCCAACCATGTCTTGTAAATCGGTAAGTACGTGGTACCAGGTACGCACGTGTTCGGATAGTCCGATGACCGTATTTACTGCCAACATATCCAGGGATCTCTTGGGTCGCATCCCAAAGATTCACCGATGATGTTTGACTCGAACAATATTAATATGAGATTAATAGAGATTGAATATTAATTGGGATTAATTAGAGAGAGAAAATTAATCTGGGATTAATTACGGCAAGAATTAATCTGAGATTAATTATCAGAGAAATAATTAATCTGGGATTAATTGCGTCGAGAATTTATCTGGGATTAATTCGTCGAGAGGAGAGAACGCGATTAATTTGGAATTAATCGGTAAAATAAATTTAATAGTTAAATTAGATTTTACTATTAAATTTATTTAATTGGGCTAAATAATATTTAGATATATTAATTGAAATTGGATTTCAATGGGAAATTAAATTGGATTTTAATTTTAGCGAACGAATTAATTTGGAATTAATTCACGAGCGATTTTCGTAATAATTTTACTGGATATGATTATTAGTTAAATTTGATTTAATTATGCCGTGACGGAAAATTCGTTTAATCGGATTAAACGAATCCGAGCCCGAAGTGTGTTGAGCAAGCCCACTTGAATTTTGAATTTAAAGTGGGACCCACTTTACTTACATCATTAGTCATTTTGGTGATTGACATGAGTAATTGTTTTGATGGTATCTTATAAAACACTCAACATTTAATTTTAGAAATAATTACTCTCTCCCCTGTCAGTTAGGCCGAATTGGCCTTGTTTGGAGCATGGCCGAATTGGCCATTAACGAATTGGCCGAATGGCCTTAGAGTTGCTATTGGTCGAATGGCCATCTATGAAGCAGGCCGAAATGGCCATGACTTCCCTTGGCCGATTGTAAGAGCCAAATAAATGGCCTCTGACACTTTTGCCTTAAAGGCTGAAAAGCCTCATTTTGTTTTTTGACTTTTTAAAATGGAAAAGGCATTTTGCCTTTTTTCTATCAACATGGCCATAGTGGTCATTGACCTGATTGGTCGAAAAAACAGAGAAACAAAATGGCCACTGCCTCTGATTAAAAGCAATTCTTTATTTTTGAAATATGAATGTGGCTTTCTCTCTGACTTTGGAAGTCATGGCCGAATAACAGAGAGGGCAAAACAGCTCTCTGGTTCAATTTTTTCATATGGCCGATTGCTACCCCACTCTTTCTTGGACGAATTTCTCCTATGGAGATAAAATTTGTTCCACTTATTCTTGCTAACACATAAGGGAGTCAAAAAGATGGTGATAGGAATACTCACCCATGAGTTTGGAACCACAAGGAGGGCTTGAAAGCTTCAACAACCATGAAAAGTTTTGAACTCAACCGATCAATGTAAGTCTTTCGCAACTTATTTTTGATTATTATTCACACACGAATCACGCTTAGAGATCCCTTGGCATGTCTAAGACACTAACAATAGTATCAGAGCCAGATCTAAGCATGATTTAGATTCTAGGGTTTGTAAACTTTAATTTGGGATTTTATGCTTGGAGTATGTATTTTCTTAAATTGATGGTTTGATTGAGCTTGTACGATGTTTAATTGGATTTGTACATCATTGATTTTGTGATAAATTGATTAGATCAAAAATCCCCAAAATCCATGCTTGGCCTATTACTACCCTAGGAGAGCTCATGGTTAATTTTGAATTAGACAATTGGATATGTTAATTCACATGAAATTGAATATTAATTATTGATTTAATTAGATTGAAATCAAAATTGGATGTTAATTTCATGTATTGCCGTGAGTATGAAGCATGTTAGAATTGATTGATTGTGCTTTAATTTGTGTTGGACATAAATTAAAATTTTAAGCATGATTAATTAGATTAATTAGTATTTTAGAGATACTAGATTAATTAATTAATTGTGTTAATTGCACTTTAATTGAATTAATATATAATTTGGAATAATGTATTAATTTAATTTGTTGTATTTGGCTATTGGGTTTGGTTGGCCAAATTTTAGTCTTGTATTACATTTGGGCCTAAACCATTTCCATAAAGTCCAAAATATGACTATTGGGCCTTTAATAATTTAATTGGGCCTAATGGACCAAAATTGATTCTATGACATAGGGTGATTCCTAATGGGCCTAGGCATTATGGGTTAGATCCATTTTGGCCGAAAGCCCAAGCCTAAAGAATTAATTAAAACCCCATTGGACTTTAATTAAATAGTATTGGATACTAATTGGGCCTTTAAGACCCATTAAGATTGGATTTGGAATCCAAGTCTTTAAGGCACAAAAAAATAAGTGTAATTATTTAATTTGGAATTAAATATGAATTAGTATTGGATACTATTTAAATTGGATTTAAAATTGTAGTTCGATATAATTCAAGAATACTTACTTTGAGTATTTATTCTTAAACGAGTTTGACTCGAGCAAATCAAATCGTTGTATGAACATTGGATGGTCACTAATTAAAGATTAATTAATTGGATTAGATTAGATTGATTGAATAACATGCTTTGTGTGAATACTTGGATGTATGTATGGATAATGTATATCAGATGGATATTAGATGGTTGAGGGCAATTTTGGAAATTGTTGTAATAAATTTAGAATTTATTAAATTGGACCTGTGTGTCCAGCCTATTACCTATATTCTCATTGTATTTCTTTTCTCACATATTCCCCTCAATGTAAATGGGGTTTATTTAGAAGTGTTATGTAATTGGGTAGAAGTAAGAATATTGCTGGCAGGAGAGAGGAAAGAGAGAGATTTGTTCTAGGAACAAATTGTATTATATATCCATCCGCATATCATTATTATTTTATTCGCGCCTTATTATGCTTTTAGAATGCATGCTTAATGGTGTATGATGAGACCTAATCAAAGATAATAAATTGGTTGCCAATTTACGCTAAAAACCCTCATCAAATTTTAAGCATTTTCCTTCCATTGAGTGATTCATTCTCAAGATCCAAGATTGGCACTGGTTTGTTGGCCAAAGTCAATACCTTTGTCCATCGCGGATGTGTTTGAATCATGAAGGCTTTGTTCCATATCGTATGTGTTGTCCAAGTTGTGATTTGTTGGCCAAAGTCAAGATCACTTCTTGTCCATCGACATCGATTACGAAGCTTTCCAAAGTCAATGGGTCCCGCTTAACTGGAATCATTAAGCTTGTTGCGCCAAAGCCAAGGCTTAGTTGATTTAGAGGAAAATGTTAGGCAATATATTGGATATATGTTTCGGACTTGGAGGTCCACCTACCGGATCTAGGAATTGGATGAGATCCAATTGATCTTAGAGATCTACCTAGTTAAATATCATACAGCTTGTTGGCCAAAGTCAAGGTTGTGTGTTATTTAACGGGATCCTAGCCCACTAGGAAACTAGGTTTCCTGAGTACTCCACAGAGGGTTAGAGGCTCGCCGAAAAATAGTGGGAGGCAAATATTAAATTTGCAATTTCGTTTAAAACAATGATTAAATATTAGTCCAACTAATATATATTTATATATTGACGAAAAATGAAATGAACGCGTATTGGCAAGTATCAAAACAAAATTGCAAATTTAATACTTGCCTCCCACTATTTTTCGGCGAGCCTCTAACCCTCTGTTGAGTAGGTCTCATCATACACCCTTAAACATGCATTCTAAAAGAATAATAAGGCGCGGTAAATAAATTAATAATGATATGCAGATGGATATTTAAAACAACTTGTTCCTAGAATAAATCTCTCCATTTCCTCTCTCCCGCTAGCACAAATCTTACTTCTACCCAATTACATAACACTTCTAAAGAAACCTCATTTACATTGAGGGGAATAGGTGAGAAGAGAAATACAAAGAGTCAATAGGTAATAGGCTGGACACGCAGGTCCAATTTAATAAATTCTAAATTTATTACAACAATTTCCAAAATTGCCCTCACCCATCTAATATCCATCCGATATACATTATTCATACATCACATCCATCTATTCACACAAAGCATGTTATCAATCAATCTAATCCAATTAATTAATCAGAAATTAATGACAATCCAATGTTCAAACAACGATTTGATTTGCGCGAGTCAAACTCGTTTAAGAATAAGTACTCAAAGTACGAATTCTTGAATTATATAAAATTACAATATTAAATCCAATTTAATTTGTATTCAATACTAATTCTTTATTTAATTCCAAATTAAATAATTACACTTTATTAATGTGCCTTTGCGACTTAGATTCTAAATCTAATCATTACGGGTCTCAAAGCCCAATTAACATCCAATGTCAATTTAATTAAAGTCCAATGGGCTTTCAATTAATTTATAAGGCATGGACTTTGGCAACCAAAGCCCAATAAGGAATCACCCTTTGCCAAAAATCAATTTAGGCCCATTAGGCCCAATTAAAATTTTAAAAGCCAATTTTATCATATTTGGACTTTATGGAAATGGTTTTAGGCCCAATTGGATCCAACCAATTAACCTAAACCAAACTTGGCCCAACCAAGACCATTAACCCCAAATACAACTTAATTAGCCCAATTCCAAATTTAGCCCAACTAATTAAATTCTAAAATTCCAAATTTCACAATTTAATTAAATAAAGTGCATTAGCCATAATTAATTAGTCAAATTAACATTTCCAAAATATCAATTTACATAATTAATCATGATAATCATCATCAACACATGTCCAACATTATTGAATCAAAAAATCAATTCATTTCCATGCTTTGAAGCTCACGACAATTTGGGGTTTTTTAAAATCGATTTCAATTTCAATCCAATTAAATCCTAAATCAATTTATCCAAAGTCTTTCAACTCATCCAATGATCAAAAAACAAAATTACCATGACTTTAGGGCATCCATACACATTCGGC